>JAJOZX010000956.1:475000-477500 GCA_023014485.1 Bathynomus jamesi | reverse complement strand
TTCTGCCAGAACCTTTTTTTATAATTCACCCAGAGTTGCTGTCTGTATATATTACTGCAAAAAGTACGAAAGGGAGTGTCTTTAGCTTCACTTGTACAGAACCGAAAGTTCCTTATAGTCATATTCGCTTTAACACAAAGGCTTCGAGATTGTTTTCTTATATCCGAGTCATCACTCAAAGAGCTGATAATAATTTGACCCAAATACTTAAACTTTTGTACTTCCTCAATTACTTCACCTGTCATTTTAAATCTAATATCAGCTGGCTGATTACAGCTTTTAGGATGAAATTGCATAACCTTAGTTTTTGTAACATTAAAAAGAATATTATGTTTGTGCGAATACACTTCGCAGACCTTTAGTAGCCGATCCAGACCTTTAACAGAAGGACTTATTAACACCATATCATCGGCATAAACTAAGTTATTTATCCTTGTGTTATCTATACAACATCCCTCTGTTGCCTCATTAAGTGAAGCATATTAATCCGTCAATATTCATATTAAACAGCATAGGGAAGAGCAAGGAGCCTTGTCTTACCCCGCACGAGGAGCCAAAACACTCGGATAGTACATTGCCCCACCTAACAGTGAAAGATTGGTAGGAATACCAACATTTCAATACATTTAATATGTACATGGGAACCTTCCTGTCTTCTAGTTTTTTAAATAAAATATTTTGGTTTACTCTATCATATGCCTTACTTATATCTAGGAAACAGCTATAAATAGATGAATTACTGTTAATGTATTTAGATCTTGTTTCTTTAAGTACATAGATACACAAGTCAGTTGAGTGGGACCTTTTAAAAACAAACTGATTAGATGTCCAACATAATCATTTAATCGGAGTAACAAGATTTTTTCTAGTAGTTTCAAGAAGCAGGAAGCGACAGCAATAGGCCTTAATTATTGCTGGACAGAATGTTTCCATACTTATTTTTGATCAGGGGCAACATATATACCCTCATGAACTCTGCAGGGATATAGCCATGATCAAGCATGGCTGATAAGAGCAATGATATATGCAGACATACTATGTCATTGGCATATTTTAAGTACTCATTCGATAAGTTATATACACCTGACGCAGAACCAGTCTTTAACTCTTTAATTAACCTCTTTACTTCAGGAATTGATATCAAAATATTTTCCCTTGTCCCTCCCACAGGCGTTTCGCTGCAATCTATCTTAAGATTATCCCTACTTACACTGTTAAGAATGTTAGAGTAGTGGTTTTTCCACAGCTTTGCAATTTCATCCTCTCCTGACACCCCATCGATTGTCGGAGGGAGAACACTTTTGACACCCGTTTGATTCTTAACAAATTTGCAAAATTTTTTATTATAGTTATTTATGCGAGTTCACAGGCTTTTGATGCTCGAATAGACTCTTCTTCCTGTTTACATCGCCTTATGGCCGCCTTATACCGACCCCTACTTCTACACATATTCATGTATACTAGTCCTAATCTGGGTCTACCATGAAAGCACCACAAATCGTAGGCGTCTTTTGATTCCCTCTTCAGTGGGGGCAATAAAATTATTCCGTCCAGGAATAATTTTAGTATGATAGTTGTAAGATTTATTCAGGGGGCTTCCCGCTTCTCTTAACAGGGATACTATCTTACTATAATACCAATCTATGAGTTTACAGTGAGAATCATTTGAGCAAGGATTATTACAGGCATGGTGCAAAATTTCTAAATTATTAAAGAGGTGACCTGTTCGGTCTTTGTATTCTATTCTCTGTTGCATATTAACATTAGGTAAGAATAATCGAGTCGATTGGTCTATTCTTGTTATGTCGTAGTGTACATAAATTGGTAAAATTAATTAATAGTTCTAATGGTCTATGATCAGAAAGAAGGAAATCATGCAGCTTCGATCAATTAAATAAAAGGGGAAAATAAAAAAAAAATGGTGCAGGAAACATGAAAAAAAAAATAGTCTTTAATATGGCGTCAACAGACCCGTGAGGAAAAGATTAACTAAGCGTGTGTGTGTGTGTGTGTTCATGAGAGAGAGGGAGTGTGTGTGTGTGTGTGTGTGTTTCATGAGAGAGAGAGAGAGAGAGTGTGTGTGTGTGTGTGTGTGTGTGTTTGTTGGCTATCACACGAAACCGTGAGAATCTTAAGGATACAAACAATGCTTATCATTACACGAACATGCGAACACCAACATGATCGGTGTCACCATAGTTTTACATTTATTTTTTATTGAAAAATCATTAAATATTAGCAAGAAAAAGGGAATATAGTGTAGTTTATGTTATGTTAAGTTACGTAGGTTATCTAGATTAGGTTAAATGTCGCCATCCACAACCGAAAATGTGGAAAAGTCGAAGTTTTGTAAGTTAGTCATGCATGTGCGTGTGCTGAAGGCTGAAAGGCTCAGGAAAGCTTATACATTAGCCGCGTTAGCTTGAAGCTTGTTTTTCAAAAGAACAACATTTTGTGCGTTGTTAGGAGACTTAATTAAAGTCTTTGTACACAAATTCTC
>JAJOZX010000956.1:315000-470000 GCA_023014485.1 Bathynomus jamesi | reverse complement strand
AAATCTGATTTCATATTTAGATTCAGCATGAAAAAGCACACTTAGAACATCCATCAAAACCCTTGTGACAAAATTGTTGTTGACCAGTGTAATTAACGATAATAAGCGAATGTAAATTAGTCCATAATCGTAATCACAATTGTAATAAACCAAAATTAAAATGTGCTCAGTAATGTACTTAAATTGTACTCATGTACTACTACGAAATTATGTCGCCTTTAGAAATGTATACTCGGCGAAAATACGATCTTTTTTTTTTTTATTATTTTCCGTTGGGATAAATTTTGATGTGCTTTCTACTTTGCCAAATAATTGGTGACTTGCTCTTTTTAAAATTTCTTAATCATTTTTAGATTTAACTTAATAATGAATTCTGAGAAACTTTTTGCAATGTTCATAAATTGTATACATTCTCTCTTCGTTATAAAAGATGAAGTCATGTCTTGCCTAAGCATTTAATTGTAAATCTTAAACCTTTAATTTTTACTCGTATGCATATTTTAGTGTAAAGATGCATAGTTCAATTTCCACTTTTAGTTAACTTGGCAGATCATGATAACATCAGATCTGAAAATACGCGGTTTAAGATAAAAATATGGCTTCATCTTCAATATGCAAAAATAATGCAGCCTCTTCAACATTTAATAATGATGATGTTAGTAGAATCGGGGTATATAAAGCCTACCAATTTCTTTCATGTTCATTCTGATACCAACTACGAGGCTGAACATTACCTGTAATATTTTAGCAATAAATTACAGTAAAGAAAAAGTCTTTATCTTCTCCGAGCCGTGCTCTCTTCAGAAAACTTAGTCATTAAAATCTCTCGATACGTTACAAGAAGAATCGGGGAGAAACTTCACAGAATTTAATAAGCCTCTCAGAATCCTCCGAGCCACTAAAGAAGAACTCGGAGAGTAGTATAGAAGAAACTACTGCAAGTAACAGATCCGTTGCTGCTTCCTAACCAGAACCCCCGTCGACTTCGAACCAACCCAGGGCCATAGACGGAGGGGTTAACATATATATATATATATATTATATATATATATATTTATATTTATATATATATATATATATATATATATATATATATATATATATATATATATATGATGCAAACCCACAAGGAAAAAGAAAAACGATTCCAAGCTCTTTCGTGTATTCAGAGCTACACCTCGTCAGGGAATGAAATTCATCCCATATATATATATATATATATATATATATATATATATATATATATATATATATATAGATTCACTAGTATGAGGAAACCTAATAATTTAAGGCTTAACTATCGAAAGCCATACACGTAATAACAGCATAAATTATATAAAATGATTCAAGCGTTTAAGAGCTAAGTTCTCTTAACATAGGGTATAAAATGGTTTGCGACCAACATAATTCACAGCGACAGGCTAAGGGATATTGAGCGATAAGATTTCGCTTGCATTCCTAATGTTATAATGCACATTTAGTTGGAAAGAATTAAAATTGCCATGCAGCTGCCTGCGTAGTAATGTGCATGATTATTGCCTATAAGAGAACGCGTATTTAATACAAACGATTAATAAAGATTTATGTCTGGCGCTTAGTTTCTCATGAAAATTATTCTCTAAAAAAATTTGCACAGAATTATGTTAAAATCTTCATACTTCCGCCTGAACTATAAATGCATCGATGATTTTATATATATATATATATATATATATACATATATATATATATATATATATATATATATATATATAGGGTGTTCAAAAAGTCGCATTACTGTTGGAAATTTATAATATGATAAATAAATTTTCCAAGTGTAGTGCGACTTTTTGAACACCCTGTATATATATATATATATATATATATATATATATATATATATATATATATATGAGGCGTCGCGAGTACGACGAGGGACGAACTCGCCAAACCAGTTTTGAGATAAACGCGTTTAAGCTTTGCGACTTTTTTGTACGAGGGGCACATAGCGCAAATACACGCATTGAAAATAACTACATTTTTGAACGTACGAGGTGGGTGTTTGATATACCAAGTTGTCTGTGGATGGGGGAGAGTTAAACTATTCATTCCTCTTATATTCTATAAATGAGAATCTAAAATCTCCGCAAAGAAAACATATTAGGGTTGGATAGTTTGGAGCTTTTATCACTGAGATGTCTGACTTCTGTAGTAATAGTATCCGAGAATTTTGCAACTGAAATTTTCAGAGGTTTATATATTACAATTACTATCATATTTAATTTTTCAATTTTGGCTGCGACTAATTGTACGTAGTTGTTCAAATTACTTACTACTATTTCTATCATATGATTTTCATGTGTGTATATATAACACATCTTCATCTTCGTCTTTCTGTGCTGTCTGCTCGAAGTACAGTATATTGTAGTTGTCAATTTGTATTAATTTTTTGTCGATACAAAACTCAGTTTTCACTTCGCTCGGTAATCCTTGAGATGAGCTTCCGTGGTGCGTGGAAAGTATGCTTTTGCGTTTTGCATGATTCCTTTCGGGTATGTAACTTTATTTGAGGGATGGAATTTGCTTTGATTTCATGGAGGATATTTGAAAATTATTACTTAGAAGTAAATATAACTTACAGTATATGCGTTTCTTCTAAATCAAATTTACTTTGTTAAAATTTAACAAAATGAATGTTACTTCAAACACCTTTTGCCTCATAACTTTGAACACAGTACTTTGTTCGTCTAATATCCAAGCAAATTCTATGTCTAAATTAAATAGAGAGTTTTGAGTGTTAGAATAGGACTCAGCTTAGTTACGCAGTATTTTCCTATATGCCAGATGAAAGGAAAATATATCGACATCATCGAGTCATTTTGACCTAACCTAACTTAGTGCATGACCTAACCAATAACTTAACCTAATATGGTATGCATTGTCGGTCATTGAGATTCATTATAAATGTTTACTATTATAATTAAAAGTAAAATACACAATTCGAAAAATACAAAATTTGAACTCTAAAAATGTGGCATTTCATAAAATTTGAAAATTCGACAATACACTAAAGTAAATTTTAAAAAATCGTAATATTTAAATAAAAACGTAGCATTTAATGTTGAATTTGTTTCTCATTAGTCCAGTGTGAAAATAATTATGAAAACGATGATATATATATATATATATATATATTATATATATGCCTGGCTCAAGACGGTACCAGATGAGCCGGGTGTACCTGGCTATATGCGGTGAAGAGCGCAAGAGAGCAACTCGCTCCTCCACCAAGCCAGGCCTAGAGGCGGGGCCACCAGCTTGACCTTCGTGTGAAGAGAGACCGACGCACGAAACCGCAACGAGGTAACGATGTGTATATATATATATATATAGAGAGAGAGAGAGAGAGAGAGAGAGAGAGAGAGAGAGAGAGAATAGAATAACCTTTATTAATAATAATAAAATAAATAATTTTTTCTTTCAATTTACAATAACATGAATAATTGTGAAGCTCGACTATTTATTTTATTTAATTTGGCCCTTAAGCTTTAGGCTTTACTGGGCTCTTATTAAAAATAAGCAGCTACTTGTTATTAATTAATAATAATAAATAAATAAATAAGTAAGTAAATAAGTATTACTAATAGTTAAAACATGTATTACAATATTAAACAATATTAGTGGACATTAATCCTAGATTTTTGTTAGTATGCTATTATTAATCGGGATTTCAACTTGGTTTTAAACAAATTTACATTCACAATATTTTTTATATCGGCATGCGAGTCATTCCATAGTTTCAATCCAATGAAAATGGGTAGTTTTTGAGATGAAGACAATCTAAATTGAGGTATAACAAGTTTTGATCTATTTCTGGTCTGATACGAGTGGATTTCTTGATGAGTTACAAAATATCTATTTACCCATTGCAAATTAATGATTTTGTTCTTACACTTGTAAATAAAAATAAAATGTGCCAGTTTGATTATATCGTTGAGCTTTAGTAGGTTTAGCTCTTTAAATAATGCACTAGAGTGATCAAGGAAATCAGCATCAGATAATAACCTTATTGCTCGTTTTTGGATGAAAAAAATACCATTTAATGCGTTGTTAGCGGAGTTTCCCCAAACAAGGGTGCAGCATGTCGTATAAGGAAGAATAAGAGTATGATAAAGAGTCAATAAAACTTGTTTAGGGACTACATTTCTAAGTTTAAACATTATAGCAACGCTCCTTGAAATCTTTTTCGCGATATAATATATATATATATACTGTAGGCCCTATATATAGGGTGAACCAAATGTAGGTGGACAGTAAATGATAACGTTTATTTTGAGAATACATATTTAATTTTTTTGTATACTATAATACAAAATAAAATTTAAATAAATTTAGTTATAATATTTAATATAATATAACACAAACACCATAATTATAATGAACACCATAGTTATAATATAATATAACACAAACCGTATTCAACCTACTGTCCACCTACTTTTGGTTCACCGTGTATATATATATATATATATATATATATATATATATATATATATATATAAAGATAAAGCACCAATAAAAAATAAAATAAAATAAAATAAAACAACTAAATGACATGATATAGAGATGATATGGAGGCATATATAGACATGAACCATATATAGTTATCTGCACAGTGCAGTGAAAGATGCCTGAAAGATGGAGTCATATAAACATATCAGTGGAGTTGTATAAGCATAAAAAATTTTAGAAGAAAAATAGGTCATATTTCTTACAATACTTGGTGCCAAAAACTTTTCTATTTCACCAAAATATGTCTCAGTTGAAAGTTTTGACCATTAAAAATAAGCAATGGCGAAAATTATATGAAAAATTTTATTTTATATTGTAACAGAGTGAATGTTGTGATTTGTGGATGATCCGTTGGGTGGTTGGTTGTATGGTATGTGATACGTGGCTGAATTTCGTGCGTGCTTGGACTTTTGAATTTTGGTTGCTTGAAAGCGGACAGCTGGTCTTGAACTGGAAATTTTGGTGATTAAAGCGTGTAAAATTTAAAATAAGAAACAAATATTATCGAAGGTTTCCCTGTAAAGGAATTTTTTGTATTAGGTG
Source organism: Bathynomus jamesi (assembly GCA_023014485.1). Classification (NCBI taxonomy): domain Eukaryota; kingdom Metazoa; phylum Arthropoda; class Malacostraca; order Isopoda; family Cirolanidae; genus Bathynomus; species Bathynomus jamesi. The sequence continues at coordinate 464,906 of JAJOZX010000956.1, read as the reverse complement.
AGTCATTAATGCTGTACATGATTGTAAATCCTAAAATATTGCGTATATTGAACTATTTTTAGATATCTTTGAGTGATATATAAATGTTTTCATATTAGATTTGGTTGGAGAGACAGCATAATGTAACACCAGTAACCTAAGAATTGTCATCTGCAAAAGAGGTAGGCTCTATGTTATAAATTGGTTTCTATGTGCATATATAATGTATATATCGATGATACTTAAGCTTTTTATTATTGGAGAAATGATATTTATGTAAGTGGTGTTTTATTAGTTATTTTCTTCCGAATTTTTTAGGAGACGGAGTTGGGAGCCAAATCTCGCAACTGCTTGTAAGCGCCCTGAATAAACCTCATTTTTTTATAAGTGCCAGTGCTTTAAGTATTTAATATTGTAGGTTTAAGTTTAGGTTAAGTTAAGTTTGGGTTTAGGTTGTTAAATTTAGGTTAAGTTTAAGTTAAGTTTAGGTTAGGGTAATGATGACTTGTGTATGCAGCCTGATTTACTTTGTATATATTAATATATAGTTTTGTAATTTAATGTTTTACTGTTCCTGGCTGGGACGGCCTCGCGCTGTAAAGGAGACTATATATATATATATATATATATATATATATATATATATATTATAATATATTATTATATATATATATTATATATATATTCGGTTGTGGAATCCTGGTCACGGTAACAATATCATGTTCTCTCGCGGAAAATAAAGAAAAAGTTGTTTAAAAAATAGTGTGTATATATATATATATATATATATATATATATATATATATATATATATATATATATATATATGCAAAATATGTCTCAGTTGAAAGTTTTGACCATTAAAAATAAGGGTGCTCTTCCAATAGGTGCTCTACCGTAAAATTTACATTCCAATATGTGCTAACTAACGAAAATATCACGACCTAACCTAACCAATCGTCAAGGGCGTACAATTGACCTAACGATTGGTTAGGTTAGGTCGTGATATTTTCGTTAGTTAGCACATATTGGAATGTACATTTTACGGTAGAGCACGTATTGGAAGAGCACCAAATAAGCAATGGCGAAAATTATATGAAAAATGTTATTTTATATCATGTTCTCTCGCGGAAAATAAAGAAAAAGTTGTTTACAAAATAGTGTGTATATATATATATATATTATATATATGCAAATGATCCAAACGTCACTTAATACTTGTTCTATACCAACAGTGTTAAGTGATATATATATATATGAAATGAAAAGTTTTATTGGCAGACTATAGTCCATATGACAAATATTATTAATACAATGACAGTTCATATACTAAGGATAGAAATATATACAATTGATTAGAAATAATACTGTAATGTGAAGTTAAGTGGAGCTATAGACAGACGTTTTCGTACCAAGAAGTCCATAGCTTAGAGCAGGGGTCCCCAAACTTTTTGTGCCGAAGAGCACATTCAAGACTACCGGTAGTGCGGCGGGCACCATTTACTTTTTCAAGGCAAGTTTATAGTTGGACTTATTAATGAACATAATACACAAAAAAAAACATTTAATTCCTATGTAAAATAATGAACATAATACACAAAAAAAACACATTTAATTCCTATGTAAAATAATGAACATAATACACAAAAAAACATTTAATTCCTATGTAAAATAATGAACATAATACACAAAAAAAACCATTTAATTATAATAATCTATGTAAAATAATGAACATAATACACAAAAAAACATTTAATTCCTATGTAAAATAATGAATATAATACACAAAAAACATTTAATATGAACATAATACACAAAAACATTTAATTCCTATGTAAAATAATAAACATAATACACAAAAAAAAACAAGGATGGGCTAACTAAGAATCTTAGAAAAATTATCAAAACGATAACTTTATTTATAAAGAAATAATTATTTTCAAATAAATGAGCATCTGTTTCTGTAATTAACTACAAAATTTAATAAAATGTTAAGTATGTTACATATTTTAAATATTTAGTAACTAAATATTTAAAATATGTAACATACTTAACATTTTATTACAAATTTAAATAAAAACTTATCAATCGTAGTCAGTCAGTGGCGGGCACACGCAAAAGGGTCGGCGGGCACAGGGTTGCGAACTCCTGGCTTAGAGGATAAATGGCAGGAATCATGGATAGCTTGGATGATCGGGTTGGTTGATTTTTTAATTCTTTGCATTAGACTGTGTTGAGCACGTCTTGTTACCTCCGGGAAGCTCGGGACATTGCGGGTAGCAAACATTTGCGAAGCTGAGCATCTCAGGGGTAATTTATGTAAAAGTCAAAAAGACCTGTTGTACAGCAAATTTAGGGGGTTCTGCCAGAACCTTTTTTATAATTCACCCAGAGTTGCTGTCCGTATATATTACTGCAGAAAGTACGAAAGAGTGTCTCGAAAGTTCCTTATGGTCATATTCGCTTTAGCACACAGGCTTCGAGATTTCTTATATCCAAGTCAGCACTCAAGGAGCTGGTAATAGTTTGACCTAAATACTTAAATTCTTGTACTTCCTCAGTTACTTCACCATTCATTTTAAACCTTATATCAGTTGGCTGATTACAGCTTTAGGATGAAATTTCATAACCTTAGTTTTTGTAACATTAAAAAGAATATCATGTTTCTGCGAATACACTTCGCAGACGTTTAGTAGCCGATCCAGACGTTTAACAGAGAGACTTATTAACACCATATCATCGGCATAAACTAAGTTATTTGTCCTTGTGTTATCTATACAACATCCCACTGTTGCCTCATTAAGTGAAGCAATTAATCCGTCAATATACATATTAAACAGCATAGGGGAGAGCAAGGAGCCTTGTCTCACCTTGCAAGAGGAGCCAAAACACTCAGATAGTGCATTGCCCCACCTAACAGTGAAAGAATGGTGAGAATACCAAAATTTCAATAAATTTAATGTGTACATGGGAACCTTCCTGTCTTCTAGTTTTGCAAATAAAATAGTGGTTCACTCTATCATATGCCTTACTTATATCAAGGAAACAGCTATAAATAGTTGAATTACTGTCAATGTATTTAGATATTGTTTCTTTAAGTACATAGATACACAGGTCAGTTGAGTGGGACCTTTTAAAGCCAAACTGATTAGGAGATGTCCATAGGAAATCATTTAATCGGAGTAACAAGAGTTTTTCTAGTAGTTTCGAGAAGCAGGAAGCGATAGCAATAGGCCTGTAATTATTGCTGGACAGAATGTGTCCGTACTTATTTTTGACTAGGGGCAAGATATATATACCTCATGAACTCTGCAGGGATATAGCTATGAGAAAGCATGGCTGATAGGAGCAATGATGTATGCAGACATACTACGTCATTTGCATATTTTAAGTGCTCATTCGATAAGTTATCTACCCCTGACGCAGAACCATTCTTTAACTCTTTAATTAACCTCTTTACTTCAGAAAATGATATCAAAGTATTTTCCCTTGTCCCCTCCCACAATCATTTCGCTGTCATCTATCTTAAGATTATCCCTACTCACACTGTTAAGAATGTTAGAGTAGTGGTTTTTTCCACAGCTTTGCAATTTCATCCTCCCCCGACACCCCATCGATTGTCGGAGGGAGGACATTTTGACACCCGTTTGATTCTTAATAAATTTCCAAAATTTGTTGTTATCGTTATTTATGCGAGCTTCACAGGCTTTTGATGCTCGAATAGACTTTTCTTCCTGTTTACATCGCCTCATATAGCTATGAGAAAGCATGGCTGATAGGAGCAATGATGTATGCAGACATACTACGTCATTTGCATATTTTAAGTGCTCATTCGATAAGTTATCTACCCCTGACGCAGAACCATTCTTTAACTCTTTAATTAACCTCTTTACTTCAGAAAATGATATCAAAGTATTTTCCCTTGTCCCCTCCCACAATCATTTCGCTGTCATCTATCTTAAGATTATCCCTACTCACACTGTTAAGAATGTTAGAGTAGTGGTTTTTCCACAGCTTTGCAATTTCATCCTCCCCCGACACCCCATCGATTGTCGGAGGGAGGACATTTTTGACACCCGTTTGATTCTTAATAAATTTCCAAAATTTGTTGTTATCGTTATTTATGCGAGCTTCACAGGCTTTTGATGCTCGAATAGACTTTTCTTCCTGTTTACATCGCCTTATGGCCGCCTTATAATGACCCCGACTTCTACACATATTCATGTATACTGGTCTTAATCTGAGTCTACCATGAAAGCACCACAAATCATAGGCGTCTTTCGATTCCCTCTTCAGGGGAGCAATAAAATCATTCCATCCAGGAATAATCTTAGTATGATAGTTGTAAGATTTAATCAGGGGGCTTCCTGCTTCTCTTAACAGGGATATTATCTTACTATAATACCTATCTATGAGTTTACAGTGAGAATCATTTGAGCAAGGATTATTACAGGCAAGGTGCAAAATTTCTAAATTATTAAAGAGGTGACATGTTCTGTCTTTGTAAACCTGCTGCATATTAACATTGGACCAATCGACGCGATTATTCTTACCTATTGAGTTCTTGTTAAGTCGTGTTGCGCATAAATTGGTAACGTCAATTAATATTTCTAATGGTCTATGATCAGAAAGAAGGAAATCATGCAAAATATGAACTCTAACAATTCGATCCTTTAGATTATTACTAGTGAGACAATGATCAATCCACCTGGTGGTACCACTCATATCACTAACGTATGTAAAATTATCACTGGCTACCCCCTAATATATCTACATCACTTATACTTAAATTGGCCGACTCGCACATGTTCCCCAATTCTACAAAGAATTCCGAGTTCAAATGTGCGTTAAAGTCCCCCATTATTATACAGTGAGAATATTTGGGGTTATCTGATAATGACTTAATTTTGTACAGCAAATCAATGTATTCATATAGATTACTGCCGTTGTTGTATGGTAAATAGTAGTTTACAATTAATATGCCATCATTGTTCATTTGTAATTCAATGCCTAACAATCTTACATTATCGCTTGTTAAAAAAATTTTATGTTTTGACAAATTTTTCCTTAATAAGAAAGCAACACCACCAAAAGGCCTACCATACATTAATTCATCTGACAAGTCTACTGCTGATGACGCATGGTACATAAAGTCATCATGGACGGTAGAGAGGAATTTTAGCTCTTGTTTACGTACCCAGTGCTCCTGCAAGAGTATCAAATCTGCACTGTCGCAGATTTTATGAACATCTACAGTTGAATTCCTCACTGACCTTACATTATATGAGACTATTTTCAACAAGTTATCCGCCATGACTGATAGAGAATTTATTATTATATATGTGTATATATACAATTAACTGTAGGTGTGTGTGTGTGTATGCAAAATGATCCAAACGTCACTTAACACTTGGTCTATACTAACAGCGTTAAGTGACTTTTGGATCACACTGTATTCAGAAATACACTTTCACCATACGCATACCGTCTCCACGCATGAAACTACAATATATTAATTAAGTTCACACTAGTAAATTTTGCCTCGCTGATTATGGTATCTACGTCTCCAAATCTAGTCCATGTACACCTAAAACACAACCTTTCAACACAGACGCTCTAATGAATCATTTCTTTCTTTCTTACGTTTCAAAGAAATCTATTTTCAGGCGAATAGCGTTACATATGATCTTCATTTCAACCAATATCCTACGCAATATATTTAACATTTATTCGGCCGGAGTGAGTCCCATTTTTCACAGTTTGACGGATTGCCGTTTTTTCATTGATCTCTAAATTGTAGCATAACATCAACGTTTTGACTCTCTAATTTTTTAATCTTTACATTTTGTTAAAAAGTTTGTTGTACTCAAAGATCAATTAGGATTTTCTGACTGTCTGTTCTAAATTGTTGTACACTCATTCTTTATATCTTAAATAACAAAGTCTGCGATGGTTTTTTTTGTCCGAAATATTTTATCACTTATATAGTAATTTTTGAACGCTGATTCCGAAAATAATATTCATTTTTCGCCATCACATACAGATTTTTCACAAAATGTCATATTTCATATATAAGTAATTTTCATTAAAATTAATTCAATTAAATTTTGATTAAAAACTATTGCCTATAAATGCTTCCAGATCAGAAGTGATATCATAGCATCTTCTAGAACATTCGAGAAACGCACCGCTAGTATATAAGTGATTGACAAGCCACGAGATGAGTCAGTCTGTCTAGTGCGTGCGAGGTTATAGTTCTTTATTATTCAAAGGTGCGCGGTGACTATATTTCTCTTTTGAAATTTGTTTATTTGTTGCTATGGCAACCAGAGGGTGTGTAAATAGCCCAAACATTTTCTGTTATACAGTATTTGTGGAAAATTTACTCTGAAAAAACAAAGGCGAGATATTACAGACTTCGTCAAGAAAGCATACATGCGTACTTCGGAATGAAACTTCGGGATCAAGACAAATCATGGGCTCCACATAAAGTTTGCAGTGTTTGTGTTGAACAATTTGGACTGTGGAGTAAAGGTAAAAAGGATTCTTTAGCTTTTGGGATTCCAACGATCTAGCGTGAGCCTAGAAATCACAGCAATGACTGCTATTTTTGTTCATGTAACGTGTAACGTGCAAGGCTACAATACTAAAACTCAAAAGGAAATTTCTTATGCAAACTTTCAGTCTGCTATAAGACCTGTTGCTCATGCACCTGGTATACCTGTACCTACTAAACCAAATACTCTTGATATAACTTCATCTGATTCCGTGTCTGATGACGATGGAAACGATGATATTGATTGTTTTCAAACGGAAACATCTGGTGAACCCAAATTGTTTGCATAAAGTGAACTTAATGATTTGATAAGAGATTTGTGTCTCCCGAAGGATTCTTCAGAGAGTTTGGGATCCAGATTTCGTGCAAAGAACTTGCTTTCTTTCTCTCGGGGACGTCATTTTACTGGTACAGAAATCGAGAAAAAGAATTAATTCAATATTTTTCTGAAGAAAATTCACTGGTATATTGCAACAATGTTTCGGAACTAATACTTAAGCTAGGCGCTGCAATCTATGACCCAAACGAGTGGAGACTTTTCAATGATTCCTCCAAAAGAAGTCTAGAAGGCGTCCTCCTTCACAACGGTAATTTGTATGCATCCGTTCCTGTGGCTCATTCGGTTCACTTGAAGGAAACGTACGAAAATCTTGAGCTTCTTCTAGCTAAGGTTAAATACAAAGAACACGGTTAGCTACTTTGCGGAGACTTAAAAGTGATTTGTATGTTGTTAGGTCAACAACCAAGTTATACGAAGTTTCCATGTTTTTTGTGTGAATAGGATAGCCGGGCAAGAACTAGGCACTGGATAAAAAAGGAATGGCCACGCAGAGTCAACCTGACACCTGGTTCTAAAAACATTTAACGTGAAAGTTTGGTTGACACGGAGAAAGTCCTTTTACCTCCGCTTCACATAAAATGGGGCTTGATGAAGCAATTTGTTAAGGCCTTGGACGAAGATGGAGATTGTTTTAAGTATTTGTGAGACTGTGTGATAAATTCCCAACTCTTTCGGAAGCAAAATTGATAGAAGGAATTTTCGTTGGTCCCCAGATTAGAAAATTGACTTTGGATGAACACTTTGAAAGAACAATGAACAATCTTGAAAAAGAAGCGTGGATTACTTTTAAGGATGTTATCAGCAAATTTTTGGGAACAACAAGGACCCAAATTATCAAAACATTGTGAAGCCATGCTAAATAAGTTCAAAGAGTTGGATTGTAATATGAGTTTAAAATTACATTTCTTACATTCACACTTGGATTACTTCCTTGAGAATCTCGGAGCACTCAGGGAAGAAAAAGGAGAACGGTTTCACCAAGACATCAAAAAATGGAGAAGAGATATCAGGGAAGGTGGGACATCAGCATGATGGCTGATTACTACTGGATGTTGAAACTGGATACTCCAGAATTATTACATAAAAGAAAAGGAACAGCGCATGCATTCGAGACTAAAAGGCATAGATCTCACAGGAAAACTCAAGACAAATAAAGATGAATATGTAATTGACGTTAATAGTCTTCTTTCTTTTTAAAGTTGTTTGCATTTGTAATTAGTATAACAAAGCGAAATAGGTACCTAATGTAAATTGAAATAAATAATATTTATTTATGTTGTGTTTTCCCTTCCAGTTTGCAGAAAATCCTTACGTGATAGAAAAAAATGGACACCTTATTCGAAATCAGTGTAGTTGAATTATATAAAATCAGTTATTAGTAAGAAAACAACTCTTACAAAATTCTCATTCGCAGGCCTGTGATAATCAGCCATCACAAACGTTGTATGAAGTCATATATTGCATGGGGTGAGCAAAAAGTCTGGGTACCCCCTCAACATATTTACGTAACTAATTTTTACATTAGAAAGGGTGCCCAGACTTTTTGCCCGCCCTGTACAATAAAAAGAAACACACACACACACATATATATATATATATATATATATATATAGGCTGTGTGTGTGTGTGTGTGTGTGGCGTCGCGAGTACGAGGGGCGAACTCGCCACATTGGCGATTTTGTGATTGTTTCACGAATGGCTAGTTCAACCCTCGCCCACATCCATAGACAACTTGGTGTAGCCAAATACCCAACTCAAAATGTAGTTATTTTTAATGCTTGTATTTGCGCTATGTGCCCTTCGTCCACAATAGTCACAAAGTTTAAACGCGTCTATCTCAAAACTGGTTTGGCGAGTTTGTCCCTCGTACCTAGTGATGTTAAAAAACCGGTTTTTTTATGTCCATGTTGTTTATTTTGTCGTTTTTTTTGTTTTTTATTGTTTTTTTTTGTTTTTTTTAATAATTAATATAGATATTGCCAATTTAATTATAAGGTATACTTTTGCAATGATATATATTATAAAAATAAATAAATAAATAATAAAATAGGCCATATGGTACCAGTATAGAATGTCCTTTTCAGCCTATTTACAGAAAAAAACTGGCCTCTTTCTTGCACTGAAAGTCTTGTATCTTGAGATCCGTTAAACTTGCGAGAACACTGGCTGGGAGCTGACTGCCCATTGTCCAACCTTTCCAGGACTCTCCCATCCATGCCTCGGATTTTGAATCTCCCTCTTAACTATCCTTTAGACCCGCGATGATATATTTTCCCCCCCCGAGACCATCCATATATATATACATACACATACACCCATATACATATATACTACCAATATATACATAAATACTTATATACACATATTTTATGTATTATATACCCCATACATACGCATACATCCAGAATTCCAGATACATACGCACGCATACTCACATATATACCTACACAAACTCATACACCTATTTCGCCCTTTCATTACCTCCGAGATCATTTAGCACATACAGTAATATCCATACAGCCAAAAGAAACTGATTAAGCACAGACAGAGCAGCAAAGCTAGTATTTATATCCCAAAATGCAAAATTCCAAGAAAATGAAGTAAAACATGGTGCTACATTGGCTTCGTCAACATCCAAATCTGCAATAAGTACCAGTACCTGTGATATTGAAACTATATGCTCTAATCAATCTAGTGATAATGATTCTTCAATGGAAATAGAATCAGATAATGAAAGTTAAACAGCATTAGGTTAACACAAAGGTTAAAGAAAGAGATGAATATTTTTATTTTTTTGTTTTTCTATTTGGAATATATATATATATATACACACTGGTATCTTGCCAACACAATTATATATATGTTTTATACCAGTATTATGTATTTTTTATTATGTATATTATACCAGTACCTGTGATATTGAAACTAGCATATATGCTCTACCCAATCTAGTGATGATTCTTCCATGGAAATGAAGGTTAAACAACATTAGGTTAACAAAAAGGTTCAAAAAAAGGTGAATATTTTCCTTTTCTATCTGGAATATATATACTGGTACTCTTGCCAATCACAATTATGTATATTGTTTGAAACGAGGAAGAATGTTTTATGTTCTAGTTAAAAATATATATACATATAAAAATGAGGGTTTGTTTTTCCTTTCTATTATATACTTTTTGCGTGATTCAATTTTTCTAAAAGATGACTGTATATACTAGGTATAACCGTATAAGCATGGTAGTATAGTAAATTATAGGTAATACTAATATACTTATTAGATTAAAGGAAGAAAAATATGGAATAAGTTTAAAACAATAAAAAACAAAAAAAATAAAAAAACAGACTACCTTCGTTTTAAACAAAAAAAACGAGAAAAAAAACAAAAAAAACGACACAATAAAAAACGACTCACATCACTACTCGTACCCCTGACACCTCATACATACATATATATATATATATATATATATTATATATATATATATTATATATATATATATATATATATAATATATATATATATATATATATATATATGTATATTCATAATACAGTACTCCTGTAAATTAGACCTACAGAATATTACAGAAAATTTTGGCTTCCAATTACAGCAGCAGAAACGGTTGTTTAAACAGTTTAATCATTAACCAGTTAGTTTACTGTTTCGAAATTGAGACAGTAATATAATAAAAAATCCTAAACGATACTTTAACACAGTACTAAAATCCTCTAAAAAAGTTACGAAAAACTTTGTCGATTGAGAAAAGTAAATAAAAAAAGACGCGACAGTTAACTTTTACAAACATAACTCACAAAGGTTGAACTCTCTTCAAATGTAAACAATATCTACGGAAGCGAAACTTAATATATGATATTTAAGTTATTATTATTATTATTAATATTATTTATTTTTTAAAGTTATGTAAATTAGGTTTATATTAAATCTCCCAGATGAGGGGCGTGCTACGGAGAGGCCGACTTGCGCAGGTCGATCCTGAGCCGTGGTGTGTTCGATTCCAACAGAAGTAACAAAAACGTAATCAACGATTAGTTTTTATCGTCAGTGACAAAATCAAAGTATAAAAAGTGATAAGAAGTGATAAGAAGCAGTTGAGTTTAAAACTCCAAAGACACGATATTCAAAGAATTTTGCTTCTTAAACAACTCGTCACTATTCGCTTTTCCCAGAGAGAAATACTGTGCCTCAAAATAATCAGTAATGAGGACCAGGAACTAGCACAGCGTTAAGGCCAAACCAATGTGGCCCATTGCGCTAACTCCTAGATGATTATTAGCTAGCGTCATCGAGAGTCGAACCCTCAACCACAGTGTTACACTTCGCTTACAGGGAAACGGTGTTACTCACTAAACCACAAGACCGATGGCGACCGAACTTCATGCAAGTGACATTAAGCGAGAAGTCAAAGGTCATGTAACGGAGAGGACATACAGCTTTACGTGGAATCTAAACCACGGGTCGCTAAAAAATCTGGAGGTAGAGGACGATCCCTCATCCAATTCCCACCTAGACCCATTGTCGCTTAACTTCGTTGATCGACGGGAAGCGATTTACGACGTGGCCACATGGGATACTATATTTCGTATAAGATGTTTATTTAAGTCTGATTTTCATTTCATTGAAAGTGTTTGAATTGAATACAAAGTTTTAGTTTCCTTCTGCATCAGAGTGGAAAAATGCAATATATCTAAGACCTATGCACAGCAGCACACACACACACACACACACACACACAACACACACACACACACAAATATATATATATATATATATATATATATATATATATATATACTGTATATATATTAGGGTGTCACTTATTTTTCAACTTTTAAGTTTCCGTGCTCTGACCCTATCAAAGTATGCCATATGATGTACAAACACTGTGGACAAAGTTTTATTGAGATATTTTAATATTTAGAGGTCGCTCAACGGCTTCGAAGTATTGGATACGAGATTCTCAGAAAGTGTGAATATAAACAATTTTCAAATGTATTTAAACAATTTATTATGTTCCTACATTAGCAGTAAGTGCGCAAGACATTATCATAATATTAAGATGAAGTACATTAACATCAGACAGTAGCATAATTATTATGATTAATCATTATTTCCACTCAAGGTATGCTTTTGTCCAGGTATCCAGAAAAATCCTGGATGAGAGCAACTCCACGTTCAGCGAAGTCATTTGTTACAGAGAATTTTTACAGTCTCTTTCGCAGTCTGGTAATGGGTATCCTCTTCCCATTGCTCAGCAGTTTTCTCCAAGAATTCATCTGGGAGGTTGAGCTTCGTGAACAATGATTTTGTGTTTTTTGTTACAAAGTTTTCCAAGCTTTTTTTTCTTTCACAGTATCCAAGTCAACAACCACACGCTTTGGAGGGTTCTCTTGTCCATCAACACTAATCATAAATATGACCATGCGATTTTTTATATCATGGAGGACTAAAAGACTAAAATAACACACACTAATGCAAACACATCCTACCATTAAGGCGACTGAAATGATATTTGGGTGAGGCATAGAAGGGAAGCGCATTTCAATTTAGGACAAGTAACGACGTGTCATCAAAATTTTAATGGCCTTGAGCGACGTCTAAATATTAATATTTTCTCATGAAACGTCATAATCAGCGTTTTTACATGCAATGTCACATTTCTAGAGGGTCAGACCGATATTACATATGACATGATATTACACACACACACACACACACACACACGTGTGTATATATATAGAGTATATATATATATATATATATATATATATATATATATATATCCCTGAAAAAAAAGACCATTTTATTTTGCCCAAAACTTTTATTAGTTGTAAGTTATATATATTTTCTAAAACGTTTAAAATATACTAAACCCGGAGGGTGTTTTTTATGCCAAAACTTTTCCGATATGCGCATCATCCAAGTCAAGAACTTGTGCCATAAAAACTCTGCCTATTGTAAAGGCCACCATTTTGGAAGCCTTGGTTCTTCTATTGTGCAGACGTACAAAAATTGAAGAAATATTGCATGTAGAAAAATATCTTGTTTTTGCAGAAAAAAATACTCAAAATAAATGATCAGCCCTTCCTTGAAGACCTGTGTGTGTGTGTGTGTGTATATATATATATATATATATATATATATATATATATATATATATATATATATATATGTTACACTCAAAGTGTGTAACCAGCCATTTCGAGTAATGGTTGAAACTTTGTCATTTCGCGAAATGGGTTTCACTTGGTCATTTCGCGAAATGACTAAAATCTTCAGCCATTACGTGAAATGGCTGAAATTCACCCTGGTCACTTTGACTTTAACATATTATATATATATATATATATATATATATATATATATATATATGAAAATTATTTCACAAAGGTAACACGTGAAAAATATTTATGATGAATAAAACCACGAAGGAAAGGAAACACAAAATGGTGCTCAAGCGCTTTCGTCTAATGACATCCTCAGGAACACTGAAGTACATAAAAAGGGTTAAGCCTATATATAGGTTACAGAAAAAAAAAAGAGAAAAAATAAATAACATACATACACACACACACACATATATATATATATATATATATACATACATATCTATATATACAAATACATACATACATACATACATACATACATATATATACAATAAACAGAGAAGTAAAAATAATAAAAAAATTAAAAATTAAAACCTCACTGGTAATCCTTTAAGGTTTTAATTTTTAATTTTTTTATTATTTTTACTTCTCTGTTTATTGTATATATATGTATGTATGTATGTATGTCTGCATGTATTTGTATATATAGATATGTATGTATATATATATATATATATATATGTGTGTGTGTGTGTGTATGTATGTTATTTATTTTTTCTCTTTTTTTCTTTCTGTAACCTATATATAGGCTTAACCCTTTTATGTACTTCAGTGTTCCTGAGGATGTCATTAGACGAAAGCGCTTGAGCACCATTTTGTGTTTCCTTTCCTTCGTGGTTTTATTCATCATATATATATATATATATATATACACAGTGCTTAATTTGTGACGGAACGCTCCGGAACGCCGTTCCGGTACTTTTATTTTAAAACCTAATTTGGAGTGTGTGTAGAAATTAATGTGATTATTCTAGCAACTTCCTATATATAGCAATAGCATGTAAGTAAAGCAATTTTATTTTGTTTCAAATACATACAATATTTTGTTTCACTTAGATGAAATAACATTTCACTGAGATGTTGCAATCACAGTCTAACTTTTTCTTTAAAATAATACTGTATTCGAAGAACTTTCATTTGCATGTTGCGTAGTTTTCGCAGAAAAAGCGCTTAAAATGGGTTGGTTTCCGGGGCGCCGCCCGGACCCCGCTGGGGGAGCTTACAGCGCTCCCCCAGACCCCATAACTGTGAGGGCTTCACCTGCGTTCCACTTCTTTTTCATTTACAAATTAAGCACTATATATATATATATATATATATATATATATATATATATATATATATACACAGTATGTCCCACAAAAAAGTACACCCAACTTTAGATTGTACTAACTCCTCCAGATTTGTATCGATAGGAATGGCGGTCATGTTGAAAGAAAACGAAACTAAGCATAACTTTTGTAATAAGGAATAAAGAAAAATCTGCTTTGTATCTTATTAAAATTATGTTAAAGTATCTATTATTATGTATTTGTCTTTTCATTACATCGATAGCACACACATTATTTTTCATTGACCAATTTTGCGCAATCCATTTTTTTGTACCCTTCAGTTAAAAGCAGATGCTTAAATACTAATTCGTTTAAACATGAATAAATTTGAACGTTAACAAAGAATAATTTGCTATATTAAATCAAACAAACAGATCCAAAATATATCAATTTTTGGAGGAGTTAGTACAATCTAAAGTTGGGTGTACTTTTTGTGGGACATACTGTATATATATAGGGTCTATATATATTGCAGTGTTCCATTTTAATAAGTTAATTACTTATTTCTGTTCTACTTATTTACGAGGTTCTATTAAATTTTGCTCTTGTAATTTACTTGGTGGGGCTTTTAATATATTGTTAATTTAAAGAGAGAGAGAGAGAGAGAGAGAGAGAGAGAGAGAGAGAGAGAGAGAGAGAGAGAGAGAGAGAGAGAGAGAGAGAGAGAGAGACTTACAAGATTGTTACTACATTATCCGGCCTTTAATTTATATAATTTTTGCCTGAAATCAAGCACATCTTATGCCTATTACAAAATGAAGGAATCTGTTCTTTTGTATGAAAATGCCCCGGACAAAAAGCACTCACCCCAAGCTGTTATACATTCTCTACGGGTGGCAAGCCTCTGCAAGAGGAACCTAAGGAGTTCTTCAGCTATGTTAATAGTAGAAAGCCCATTAGAACCATAATAGGTCTGTTGAAGAACCACAGCGGCGTTCTGCGGACCAGGGAGGACACCCGCGTCATCCCCGAGCCAGGCGTCAGGCACGAAGGTGCTGGCATGGATAGTGTTCGGTGTACCGCGACAGTCGTTCCCGACAAAATAGAAAATCTGAGCGCGTTTAAGGCTCCTCGGCCAAGCCAGTTCCTCCCCAGAGTGTTGTGGGAGGTGCGCGAACAGGTGGCTCCCCACCTGGTTACAGTCTTCAACAAATCGTTGGAGACGGGCCAGGTGCCTGGTGACTGGAGGGAAGCCAACGTGACCCCTATCTTTAAGAAAGGGATCACGAAAGTCCAGGGAACTATCGTCCCATTAGTCTCACTTCGGTTGTAGGCAAATTATTAGAGGGGATAATAGCGGATAGGATCGTTGACCATTTGGATTCCTACAAGCTGCTTGAGGACTCCCAACATGGGTTTAGACGGCATAGATCATGCCTCACCAACTTGCTCGAGTTTTTCCACGTCATGTTGAGTGAGTATGATAAGAGTAGGGCGATTGATATACTTTATCTCGACTTTCAGAAAGCCTTTGATAAGGTACCACACCGCCGGCTAATGGCCAAAGTGCGCGCGCTGTGTATCGGTGGGGAATAGGTAGGTGGATTGAAAACTGGCTGAAGAATAGGCGGCAGAGGGTCGTAATTAAAGGGGTCAGTTCGGGTTGGGCCTCGGTCACGAGCGGGGTTCCTCAGGGTTCCGTTTTGGGGCCACTGTTGTTTATCATTTACATAAATGATATCGACGTTGGCATCATCAGTCGGATCGCCAAGTTCGCTGATGACACCAAGCTTAGGGCCAATGTTGGGACGCCCGAAGCGTTCGAGCAACTGCGTGCGGACGTAGGTAGGATAGGAGAGTGGTCCGAAAAATGGCAAATGCCGTTTAACTTTGGTAAATGCAAGGTGATGCACATTGGCTATGCCAATCCCAAGTCGGACTACTCCATGTTGGGGAGTAATATCGAGGCCACTGATTTGGAAAAGGACTTGGTGTGCTAATTAGCAGCGACCTTAAGTTTACGAAACAGTGCGTAGAGGTGGAAGAGAAAGTCCAGAAGCTGTTGGGTTATATCAGGAGGCAATTTCAGTTTCGGAACAAGGAGATTGTGCTCTTTCTGTACAATTCCCCGGTTCGGCCGCTGTAGAGTATGCTGTGCAGTTCTGGTCGCCCGCCCTCAGGAAAGATATTGAGAGGCTGGAGCGAGTGCAGGCGAAGGCCACAAAGGTAATCCCTTCCGTTAGGCATATGGGCTACAATCGACGCTTACGCGCCCTGAACTTGTTTTCGCTGGAAACTCGGAGGCTGCGCTGTCAACTCATCGGGGTTTTCAAGCTCTTACGCGGGTTCAACGATGTCGATTTTAGAAGCATGTTTAGTTTAAATGATAACCCAACTCGCAACAGTAGTTGGAAGTTGGATTTCAAACGGTTTAGGACTAGTGTGTTGGGAATTACTTTACGTATAAGATCTGTGACACGTGGAACAAGTTACCTTCAGAAGTTGTGAACAGTTCCTCTGTGGATCATTTCAAGAAAAGGTTAGACCAAATCTTGCACACTATTTGAGGGAGTAGAAAATTTTCCATGGCACCCGTTGCCATTGGTACCTCCTCGGTATCGGCCGCAAGGCCTTTTCAGGTACTTCTTTTCATTGTAACTCTCTCTCTCTCTCTCTCTCTCTCTCTCTCCTCTCTCTCTCTCTCTCTCTCTCTCTCTCTCTCTCTCTCTCTCTCTCTCTCTCGTCCTTGTTTAGAAATAATCGTTATCTAAAATTATCAAATTAATTAACATATTCAAATAATCATATTAAGTTCCGTATATGCATACTACAAATATGTATATATATATATATATATATATATATATATATATATATATATATATATATATACAAGCAGAGCCTTCGGCTCTGCCCTACGGGCAGGGGTTGTGCTTCGCAAACTCGCCTACGGCGAAGGCACGTTAGGGTTACCTCTTTGAGGGGAGGTCATTCTCCCTCTACCCCCAGAAACTCCTCAACCCCCTTTATGCAACTTGAGGGGCCTAATCCCCACCCCTTGTTGCATAATCCCTCTCCCCCATTATCCCCCCCTTTGTTTTGTTGGTTGAAACATTGTGGGTAATTTTTTTAAAATTTAAACAGGAAATGGAAGGAATTTTATGTGTTTTTTTAATTTAAGGATATATGTATATATATATATATATATATATATATATATATATATATATATATATATATATATATAATCAACAACCAACAACAACCAACTAACCCCCATAGTTTGAAATTGTTACACATTCGAAAAGCTAAGCCCACCCAAAATGATTACAGTTCCACTTTCGACCTGGCAATCACAAGACAACATTAATCTTGTAATTTTGTAATTCTTTAGTTTTTTAATTTTTTAAAATCTTTTAAATTTTTAAGTTTTTGTATTGTGGCTCTGTGCCAACTCTTATCATTGTTATCATTATGATATACTCAAGGATTTATAAGGTAAGTTTTTATCATTAATTCTATTTTAATGTTAATTTCATTCTAAAAATCTGTTTTTATTTTAATATTTTGTACAACTTTTACTTTCTTAATGTTTTATATTCTTGAGAAGCACTGAAGATGGAAACTTATTTCTGAAACGTCTGTGTAATATTAAACAAGAATAATAAATGTTTTCCTGTTTATTCTTATATATTATATATATATATATATATATATATATATATATATATATATATATATATATATATATCAAAGTTGTTCCAGATGTGGCAAGAGGTCTTCATTTTGGTAGAGGATAATGAAAGTGCTCCAGATGTGTCATAAGGTTCTCTCCGGACCAGGGCCGGCGCTAGGAAGTGCGGGGCCCAATTAGAAAATTGTTAGCGCCTAGCGGGGCCTCTACCCGTTGTCGTTTCAAAGTTGGAGTGACAAGAAATTTCGCTAGAGCACCTCTTTGTTTTTCATTTTCAGCTGCCTTAGCCTTGGCCAGTGCTCGTTTCTGATTGCCGCTCAAATACTTTCGCCCTTTGTCTCTATCTCTGCTTGTGCTTGCCATGATGACGATGATGTAAGGGCTTTTTCAATTACTTTTCTTTTAAAAAAGCTAAACGGCGACGATAAACTGAAATTACAAAACAAAAAACAAAATCATTCACAATAAAGACTCCCTGGCACTGAAAAATAATAAAGATGTGCATGTATGCATCTAATGATTAAAGCAAAAGATTTCATGATTTTAAAAGCCTGGGAGTAAGAAGAAAAGCGCAGGGGGCAAAAGAACAAGCTCTAGTAAATAGAAATGTAAATGCTCTCTATGATAATGAGGCAAAAAACTAGTTAATTTAATATGTAGGATCTACTTACCACCACGTTTCTCTGTTACATGCAGGCTTAAGACACTTCAAGTTTGCAGTTTGGACATATAAACAATTTGGACATATTTAACAAACAACACAACTTTACATTCCAAGCTTTATGTTATATAATCTCATTAACAGCGCTCTTTCTGTGTTGAGGGTTTGAATATCGTCCACAAATTACCTTTTTTTTAAAAAAGCTAAACGGCGACGATAAACTGAAATTACAAAACAAATAAACAAACGATTAGCAATAAAACATTGAAACATAGATATACGAGGACGGACTGAATAGTTTCACTGCCTTCACAGTAACAAGAAACTTCGTGCACACTGGACACTCATTAATTCATCATAACGTCCCCCACTCGAGCGCGTGCGCGGGGTCCCCTCGGGGCGCGGGGCCCAATTTGAACAAATCGGTCTAATCGGCTTAAAACCGGCCCTGCTCCGGACTTCATGGTACTTATGGAAGAAATTGCAACTTCCAACTCCTCTTGTGACATGCGGCATACTCTTTTATACGCCCTCTTTGAACAATAGGAAGAGTTGATGCCATAGGCGTACGGGCTTCATTTTTTCCGGGGAGCGGCTCGCAATTTGCCCGAAAAATTTCCAAGGTGCCGAATTTTCCGATGCCGACATAGTGAACTTAACAGTTAACATGGCAAGGAAATGAAAGATTTTGTTGCGATAATGCGCATAATTCACAGAGCATTATAAAGTATACATATCTTTCAAGCATATTCAAGAAAAAATTAACTCTAACAAAACAATGATTTTTTTTTGTTATTAGATAACAAATTTTTCGATAACATAAATTGAAAAGATTGCAAGAGTACCTCAAAAATGAAATTACATATCCAAAACTTTGAAGAAATACATAAAGCAACAAATTTGTTTTTTTTATTATAAGTTTAAATGCAACACGTTTATGCGACATTGCAGCCAAGCCAAAAAATTGTTGCATAATTTATTATGTTTCGTTTAATTAATAAAGCCGAGTCTAATTTTAATAAAATCCAATTTTTCCGCCATTGTTTTGGGACTTTCCTGAATTTTGAGGCATTTGCCCGAAAATATTTGGAAACTTGCGAATCTGGGGGAGCTGTAGCCCCCCCCCCAGACCCCCTTCCCGTACGCCTATGGTTGATGCGCAAGAATGAGTAGGTATTTAGAGATATTAAGATAGTGTTCGGTGAATATCAATTTATATGAAATCGCTGGCCATATCATTAAACTAAAACTACTGGCTATGTGGTCTTCGTTGTCCTGATACGTAGCTAAATAGAGGTGTAAATATTTTGTATGAAATCAAAACATATGTTCGGGGTTTTTGTGACGATACCACGTAATTGATATATGATTAATACAAATATATTGTTAGTTTTAACCATGATCACTAGTGTACGATTTCTATATGTACATAACGTAATTGTTAAGTTAATATACACACACATATATATTCTCCTCTTTCCAGTAAAATTTACTTGCCTACTTTTCCAGTGTCAGTGTATTTTCGTCAACTTTTTTCCGTACCTGCCTGTGGCGGGGAGGAGCGGAGGGTGGGAAGAGAGCCCTATACTTTCTAGACTTTTTTTCTACTATTGCTAGAATAGCTTAAAAATGAACCAATTTAATAACAGGAATTTAATAACAAATCGTTGGAGACGGGCCAGGTGCCTGGTGACTGGAGGGAAGCCAATGTGATCCCTATCTTTAAGAAAGAGGATCACGAAAGTCCAGGGAACTATCGTCCCATTAGTCTCACTTCAGTTGTAGGTAAATTATTAGAGGGGATAATAGCGGATAGGATTGTTGACCATTTGGATTCCTGCAAGCTCCTTGGGTACTCCCAACATGGGTTTTAGACGGCATAGGTCGTGTCTCACCAACTTGCTCAAGGTTTTCCACGTCATGTTGAGTGAGTATGATAAGAGTAGGGCGATTGATATACTTTATCTCGACTTTCAGAAAGCCTTTGATAAGGTATCTCACCGCCGGCTAATGGCCAAAGTGCACGCGCTGGGTATCGGTGGGGAAATAGGTAGGTGGATTGAAAATTGGCTGAAGAATAGGCGGCAGAGGGTTGTAATTAAAGGAGCTAGTTCGGGTTGGGCCTCGGTCACGAGCGGGTTCCTCAGGGTTCCGTTTTGGGGCCACTGTTGTTTATCATTTACATAAATGATATCGACGGTGGCATCGTCAGTATTCGCTGATGACACGAAGCTTGGGGCCAATGTTGGGACGCCAGAGGCGATCGAGCAACTACGTGCGGACCTAGGTAGGATAGGAGAGTGGTCCGAAAAATGGAAAATGCCGTTTAACTTTAGTAAATGCAAGGTCATGCACATTGGCTACGCCAATCCCAAGTCGGACTACTCCATATTGGGAAGTAATATCGAGGCCACTGATTTGGAAAAGGACTTGGGTGTGCTAATTAGCAGCGACCTTAAGTTTACTAAACAGTGCGTAGAGGTGGAAAAGAAAGCCCAGAAGTTGTTGGGTTATATCAGGAGGCAATTTCGATTTCGGAACAAGGAGATTGTGCTCTCCCTGTACAATTCTCTGGTTCGGCGCACCTGGAGTATGCTGTGCAGTTCTGGTCGCCCACTCTCAAGAAAGATATTGAGAGGCTGGAGCGAGTGCAGGCGAGGGCCACAAAGTTAATCCCTTCCGTTAGGCATATGGGCTACAATCGACGCTTACGCGCTCTGAATTTGTTTTCGCTGGAAACTCGGAGGCTGCGCGGTCAACTCATCGAGGTTTTCAAGTTCTTACGTGGGTTCTACAATGTCGATTTTAGAAGCATGTTTAGTTTAAATGATAACCCAACTCGCAACAGTGGTTGGAAGTTGGATTTGAAACGGTTTAGGACTAGTGTGTGTGGGAACTACTTTACGTGTAAGATCTGTGACACGTGGAACAGGTTACCTTCAGAAGTTGTGAACAGTTCTTCTGTAGATCTGTTCAAGAAAGGGTTAGACCGAATCTTGCACGCTATTTGAGGGTGTATGAATTTTTCCCTAGCACCCGTTGTCATTGGTACCTCCTCGGTATGGGCCGCAAGGCCTTTTGAGGTACTACTTTTCTTTGTAACTCCTTGTAACTCTCTCTCTAGTTCGATTCTTCAGTCATGCGATCACGGTAAATAAATGGTGATATACTCGTATCACGACTGTAACCACTAGAGACATTTATTCACCCCCTATAAAATCTTTCGACGTATGACACGTTCTCTGTCACCTAAGATTACGGTAACTGCGTGCAAAATCGTCTATTCCAATCATTTTCCAAATGACTGGCCACTTTATTCTTGCTTCATAGCCTCTGACGTACAGTAAAAGGATAAAAAAAAAAAAACTTTCCCCGAGAAAAAGAATAGCAAACATTTAAAAAAAAAGCGCCCGAATGAAATTTGTAGACAAATCAGTCCGTCATAAAATACAATTTGAAAGAAGTTAATCCATCGATAAAATCGTTAATCTTCATTAAGTTAAAACTTCATTAGAGTTAAAAATCTTTAATGAAGTTATGTAAAATTATGTCGTACGTAGGACATAATTAAAATTGACTTAAACCATTTTATAACAACACTTTTTTTTTTAAATAAAAAGTATACAATGTTATGTAGGTCTCTTTTATAAAGTCTAACATAATCTATACTTGCAATTTTTTTTAGGCAAGAAGGAGGGGCCAAGGGTGAATTTAAACCGTTAGATGTATGACTTTATACTGTAGTAGTTTATCTACTGAAACTCGAATTTTCTGATCGATTACTTCCCGCTCGATTTCATTCCCATTTACTGGCCGTAAAAGTAAGAATGATCAGAGTAATAAATTTGCATGATTACTTCCCACTCAATGTCATTCCTATTCCTATTCCCATTCCCATCCGCGGTCGCAAATGAGATACACAAAGTGAGAAATCCAAATTTGACAAGAGAGTTTCTTTATTTGAGAAACAATGTCATTTCCATCATTCCCATTTGAGATTTTAAAAGCGGCAAATGGGAATGGCTAATATTTCCTAGCCTAATTTAATTTAACTTAATCGAATTTAACCTAACATTAACCTAACCTAACCTAACCTAATCTAGCCTGGACTAAAGTGGGAAATCCTTGGATGAGAATGAGAATATCCTGAAATGGGAATAGATTAACTTGAGAATTGACTTCTCTGAGATTCTCATTCGCCAATTTCTCACTTTTGGGCGCGGAATGGGTTTATTCCCATTCACCGTCATTGCCATTTTCATCCACAGATTTCTCACTTTGGTCCAGGTTAGGTTAGGTTAGGTTACGATCGGCTAGGTTAGGTTAGGTTTGTTTAGGTTAGGTTAGGTTAGGTTAATATTTTAATTAAAACCAAAGAATATAAACAGGGCATAAAACTGAACTGATAAACCCATTATACGATAAACCTATATTAACCCATTAGTGCCCAGCGCTATTTTACTGACTTTGTTCTGGCTAACGCCAGACGATTTTATTCAGTCTCGGAAAAGGGCTCTGGTTCATAATGGGTTAACAGAGGCAAGTGCCCTAAATTAAACGACTTTTAATAATATAAAATTTTGTTATTAAAATCTAGTTGATAAAATTGTTGATTTTATGCATCTGCATCCACATGATTAAAACTGTGCGTGTATATACATTTTCGGAATTGGAATTTGAGTCAAATTCTGATTCCACCCTAAAACTCTCAATTTCGAAATAGGAGTATTCTGAGGTGTATATATATATATATATATATATATTATATATATACAGGGTGTCCCAGAAGTTTGGACTCAGGGAAAATAGACATTATATTTTTAAAGTGAAAGAAAAACATTTCTAATGTCAGTTTTACATATTTCAGGAAAGAAAATACCCTGATGGCTCAGTATACCAATCAAGAGACGGTGGAACTGGTACTGATTGCTACATATTTCCGGATAAAGCCAAAGCGAGACATGTCAGTTATTTTACGAACATGCCTCCCTCTGGCTTTTTCCGGAAACATGTAGCAATCAATACCAGTTCCACCTTCTCTTGATTGGTATACTGAGCCATCAGGGTATTTTCTTTCCTGAAATATGTAAAACTGACATTAGAAATGTGTTTCTTTTATTTTAAAAATATAATGTCTAATTTCCCTATGTGTTCAGACTTCTGTGACACCCTGTATAAAACTGCCATAGTCCTCAGAATAATTTTAGGATAAACTAACTGTCCACATTTGTGGATGCAGGGGAACTCAGGAGGATATATATATATATATATATATTAGACCGTTTCACGATTATATGGTAATTTTTCAAATTGAATTTTGATAAACGCACACACTTTTATTTTTTTATATAAAGGAAGAAAAACAAATAGACAAAATATCATTTTATTTGAATGATAAAAAGGCACCCCTCAGATGGCACTTCTTTTACATTAATGGATAATTAGAGCAAATATAAGACTGAACGAAAAATATGTTTTAAAACAAAGCGACTTAAATTCTATTTAAGACATATATTGATTAAGAATATAGGGATTTCAGTGGCTGAGGGACCTCCTTTCTCTGATTTTCAATGATTTGAAAGGCCAGTTGTCTCTCTTCCTCACTCTTTGTGAGCTTCTCATTAAACTCTGTAGCCAGTTTGACTCCTCGTTCAGCACAGTCGTTGATTACTTTGACTGCCATGACCCGATTACGGTGCTCCTCAATGTCTTGAAGTTTCTTGGGAATTTCTATTTTCAAACACTTGAAGAAGTCTTGTGTTTGAGTTGTGACAAAACTGGTAATCTTTAAGTCATTGGGATTTTGCAACATTCGGGGGTCCACCTTTCTTGCCCTCACTTTTCGAGGAGGCGCGTGGTGAAGGTTGTGGAGCATTAGAACCTTATCATCTTCAGTCACGAGGTTTGAGAAAAAGCCAAATCCTACAAGATCCTCACTCAAGTACCAACCATGGTTCTGAAGTTTTTGAGGGCTGTAGCACCCACTTCCTTATCAACCTGGATCTTGTAGATATGTAGCATCTTGAGGAGGGCCAAATCATTTGCTGGAGCATCAATTCCAACTGGAGATGTATACCAAGCTTGAAGATAAACTGTCACTGAAAAGGTGTTTATTCGTATCAGAGCTTGTTTTTCATGAGGGGTGAGAAGGAATTGGTTCCTAAATAAGTAAATTTTTAAGGAATAGATGCCCTTTCCCATCCATCTAGCTCTGCTGTAAGCTCCTGGGTAGTGGAATCTGCTATCAGAGCCTTTATTTGTTTTAGGCATTGGACAACCAAGGAAGATAAGTGCAAGTTCTAAGTATTCCCTGTAGTCACCTCGAGTGTGGCCCTCTTGAAGTTTGGAGTTGATGAAAGAAATAAGCTTGTCTCTGTGCTTCAAGATCCAATGATCTAAAGATTCTGAGGTGAGATCATTGGGTTCATAGGGCTTGTAATTCTGCTGATCAATGTTATCCCAACAATCTCTGAATCGATTGAATAAGGGAATTTGTGGACCCGAAGAAGAGAAAAACATGTCAAAAACTGCAGTGATAAGAAGCTCGTGGATATGGTGGCGGCATGCCAGAAAAAGGAGTGATCTCTGAAGGGCCTTTTGGATGATGGTACAAGCCCCAGCATGGATACCTGTATTGCTTGCAGTAGTATCAAAACAAAGGCCTGCTACCCATTCATTTACTTGTGGCCATTGCTTCAAGACATCTAAAACTGCTCTCCCCATTTCTTCTCCCGTTCCAGAAATAAGCTTTGGAATACACAGTAATTTTTTCTAATTCGCCTGCACCAGTCACAACAATGGGCATTACATCAATCTTACCCCCATGCATGGATGGAAGAAGCTTTCCATCAAAATGAATTATTAAAGGGGTATTTGGTTGGAAACTGGCTTTAATGTCTTCTCCCATCTGCATCCGTGTTGATCGCCGAGACCTGTAGATAGAGGATGATGAAAGTGTGATCTCTTCATTTTCCACTCCAGCAGCTGAAAGGGCAGGTGCCACAATGTGCATAGCAGCTCTTGCAGATGTTCCAGTGCGGTCCAGAGCAGCCAAGAACTTTTTATCCTAACAATTACACCTGGTTCAAGCTTCTCCTTTTTTGAAGATGATGATGAGAGTGCTCTGTAGAACAATTCATCACCAGATGATTCTTCACTTCCTCCTGAACCGGAATTTTCACATTGGTTGAGATCCACAACCTTTGTCAATTGCCTCATTTCTTCCTTTGATTTCCTGCGAAGTTTTTCCATTCTTTCCATGCTTATCTGTCGTGCTTTTGCCTTTCTTGAAAACTCCTTGTCTTCTGGACCCATAATCATTTTCCGATCGTTCCTTTGATCCTTAAGAAAATCTTTATCCTCCTGCAATTTTATTTCTGTTTCCACTTCTGAATGAGCTACATCGAAAAGCTTCTTTAAGCTGGTGACAAATTCTGCTTCATTCTTCTCTTGGGTAGGAGTTCGTCGAGTTCGGTTCTTGACCAGCCCTTCATGCTTATTGTAAAGTCTTTTAAGCTTTGAGACAATATAAGGCTTGTGGGATGTAATTAAGGAGGCTTTTTCCCACATAGCAATAACTTCGTTGGCTACAGTTGCGCAAGCTACAGAGACATTTTGCTTTCCCACCTTAATGTGATAAAAAAGACGTTTAAGGACATCACTGTTAGTTGGAAGCTGCTTCTCAGGAAAACCCTCTTCCAGCACTTGTCCGACCAACCAGAGTTCACACTTGTTTCTGGTTTTTGCCATAATTCTGAGGGAAAAAGTTTTACCACCTGTTAGTCTTAATAATATAATATAGTCATTAATCACTCACCTAAATTATATTATGACTTGATTACTGTAAGAAAGTTGTAAAGTAAAATGAAGTAACCTTTCTAGAACAGTAAACTTGTGAAAATATCAGTAATTATAGATGAAAAAGCAAATAAAACATCATATAATCCATAAAGGGAAAAAATGGAAATTCTAGAATAGTTATCCTGAAGGAAGAATTTTCTAGAATTCTCTCTAAAGAATATAGGGGGTTACTGGACCATTCCTGAAAATGACCTACTTATCTTCCAATTTTATTTATGAATTTTATATACCAAATTTAAGAGGACATCACAAAATAAATAAATATATTTGCCAGAAAAATGAAAATTTTCTCATGAAGGGTAAAATAGATATGCATTGAGGGGTGGGATAACAATAAGCTCTTGTCTTAATATTTTGCATGAAGTCTTTATTTATGACATATTACTTTTTAGTATGTGTGCGTTGAGCCATCATAAATTTCGATTTTTCGAAACGGCCTAATATATATATATATATATATATATATATATATATATATATATATATATATATATATATATATATATATATACATATACACACGAGTGTTGTTCTCTGCACGCGCATATAAAAACCATGAAAGACAGAAACAAAACAATTTCAAAGATTAAGTTCACTAAACGCAACTCACTTACCATGGAAACCGATATAGGGTCCCTCAAGAAAACCATTTATTTGGGGGGTGTATTTTTTGAAACAATACATATTATTATAATAATAATAATAATAATAATAATAATAAATAACCAAAGCAGGTGTTTTAACTGAAGAATAAAACCTCTCAAAGGGTACGTATTGTTCCTTAAGATGGTCTTCCAAATATATTGGTTTCCATGGTAACTGCGTGGAGGCGTTTTTAATCTTTTGAAATTACAGTAATCTGCATATCTATCTCTCATACTTATTTATGTGAGTATAAGGAGGTCAGGGCTTACGCACACACGGTATTTGAATATTAATTGTTAGTAATAGACTTTAATGAAGTTATACGGTATATTTTAATACATATCTGCAACTATATATCATACGTTATGTACTACCAATATATATATATATATATATATATATAATATATATATATATATATATATATAGAATGAGTATACCTATTTCAGTGAAAACGTAGCAAAAATGGTAAAATTCAATAACAATATAACAGAAGGCATACATTTAATGAATACTGAAGCATATGATTCTACATGAGCACCATCAGTATCTCTACAGAGTTCGAATCTGTCAGCTGCATTGCGGAACACATTTTGGAGTATGACAGGGGTTATTTTTGTAACTGTTGTTAAAATACGAGCACGTAAATCTTGCATATCTGTAACCCTCGTTTGATAGACGTTTGATTTGATAAAGCCCCTTGCAAAGAAATCCAAAGGCGTTAGGTCAGGAGATCGAGTCGCCCAGGGCCTGTTGCCTCCACGTTCGATCCACCGATTTGGAAATCGTTCATTTAGGTACTCCCAAACAATGTTTGCGTAATGACAAGGTGCCCCATCTTATTGAAAGACGACGGTGTTTAAAATGCCATCTGAATGAAGCTGGGACATTTACGTGCTCGTATCGTAACAGCAGTTACAAAATAACCCCTGTCATGCTCCAAAATGTGTTCCGCAATGCTGCTGACAGATTCGAACTTTGTAGGGATATCGATGTTGCTCATACAGAATCATATGTTTACGTATTCATTAAAGGTATGCCTTGTTATAATAATGTTATAATGTTAATGTTATAATATTTTAATGTTTCAGACTAACAAAGACCCCAGGATTCACTGATGGCTGGTCTACCTAGCTGTGTTTGTAATTGTGTATTGTGCATGTCCTCCGTAGTGGCGGAGGAGACCTACAATTTTACGTGGGTTCCGAACCACAAAAACATGTTTATAGACGTGCTACTAATTACTTCTACCGGCAAACTATTCCAGCTATTTACTATTCTATGCGTAAAAATGTTTTTGGCAACTGCTGTCTCGAACTTTCTACTTGTCAACTTACACCCGTTATTTCTAGTTCTATTATATTATGATATTTCGAAAAAGCTATCTCTATTTACGTTATCGAACCCATTCATAATTTTAAAAACCTGGATTAGATCACCCCTTAGCCTCCTTTTCTCGAGTGTAGTCAATTTTAACTCCTTAAGCCTATCCTCGTACTACTTTGACCTAAGTGACGGAATCATCTTAGTTGCTCGTCTTTGAACTCTTTCGATTTTGTCTATATCTTTTCGCATATGCGGATTCCAAAATTGGATCACGTACTCCAAATGGGGTCTAACTAATGATTTATAAAGAGGAACAATAATATCGCGCGATTTGTACTAAGAATTCCTAACTATAAAGCCTAGCACTTTGTTTGCTTTATTGACCGCTGCTGTACTTTGTTTCGCCACTTTTAAATCACAAGTGACTATAACTCCTAAATCTTTTTCCTGTTCTACGCTTGCCAACTCCTTTACTGACATACATTCTGACATACATTACATACTATACGCAAAATTACCGTTACGCGAACCTATATGTAAAATTTTGCACTTATCGACGTTAAATCTCATTTGCCATGTGACTGACCAGTCAACGGTTTTGTCCAGATCTCCCTGGATTTTATCTCTATCTTCATCATTAATTGCCCTACCACCCAACTTCGTGTCATCCGCACACTTTGAAACTGTACTGACTAGGCCAACATCTAATTCGTTAATGTAGGAGGGTAATTCAATAAGTTTCCGCACTTTTTATTTTCACAATTTTATTTTCACATCTGATAGATTATAAACACATCACTTCTCAACATAGTCTCCCTGTTTCTCAATGCACTTACTTAGTCCAGCGATCTACAAGCTTCCTAATGCCATCACAAAAGAATGTTTTTGGCTGTGTGCGTAGCTAGTCATGCGCCGCCTCCTCCAGGTCACCATCGCCTTGGAATCGCTGACCTCTCAAAGCGTCTTTTAGTGGTCCAAACAGGTAAACATCCGAAGGTGCCAGGTCTGGACTGTAGTCTGTGCTGCGGTATGAGGGCGTGCATTGCCGTGTAACAGAATAACACCTTCCCACAATCTCCCTCTCCGTTTTATGCGAATTGCTTGCTTTAACTCATTCCGAAGCATGTCAGAATACGATGCACTTGTTACTGTAGTTCTACGCTCTAGATAATGTTCAAGGATAGGGCCTCGTGTATCCCAAAACAGTGTTAGCATAACTTTACCTGCTGACGGCTACGTTTTGAATTTCCTTGCAACGGAAGATGTTGGATGCTTCCATTGCATGCTCTGTCGTTTGCTTTCTAGTTCATAGTGATGGAATGATGAAATGAATTGTCACTCATCAATTGGGAAAACGTAATGGGGATCTCCAACGCAAAAATAATGTGGGAATTGTTTGAAACAGTATTTAGGACTATAAATGAGGAATGTGTACCGTACAAAATTAAGCGTCCGAAAGTAAATAACAAGCCCTCGTGGTTTACTTCTATAATAGGGGATATTATAAAGAGTAGAGATAGGGCTTATAGGCTACATAATTGCGATAAAGACAATTTGCGGTTACGAAACAACTACATATCTCTAAGGCGTGAAGTGAAAAGTATAATAAAAAAGTCAAAGCGCGATTTTGAAATCTCCATAGATCGTGACGGCAAAGAAAACCCCAAGCGATTCTTTCAATACGTCAACAATAGGAATCCAGTAAAGAGTGACTTGGGGCGTTGAAAAATTCTGACGGAGAGCTAGTTTCTGAAAAAAAGCAAATGGCTACCCTGGTAAACGAATTTTTTACGTCAATTTTTACAGTAGAAAATGTAACGAATATCCCTACGGTCATAGACATAATACCTTTTCATAATGGTAATACTTTAGATAATATTGTGGTAGTGAAAGGGAGGTAATGTAATATATTGATAAAATGAAAATGCGTAAATCACCGGAGCCGGATTCCATATATCCCATACAACTAAAAGAATTAAAAGAAAGCATTGTTGTGCCGCTAACAAAGATTTTTAATGCGTCTATTTCTGAGGGGTGCGTACCAGATAATTTCAAGTTAGCAAATGTAACGCCTATCTTTAAGAAAGGCAATAAGGGTGCGGCGGGAAATTATAGGCCAATCAGTTTAACGTCTGTTGTAGGTAAGCTACTGGAATTAATAATTAGGGATCCTATAGTCGAATACTTAGAATTGCATAACTTGGTTAGAAATACTCAGCACGGTTTTAGGCGAAGCAAATCTTGCTTAACTAATCTTTTAGAATTTTTTCAAAGCGTGGTTGAAGTTTACGATAGTCATCGGGCCGTAGATGTAGTGTATTTAGATTTTCTAAAAGCGTTTGACACCGTACCGCACAAAAGACTCATTGAAAAAACTAAGGCTCATGGAATCAGGGGTGTAGTAATAAATTGGATAGAAGAATGGTTGCGAGGTAGGAAACAGAGGGTGGTCGTTGATGGAGCGGAGTCGTCTTGGGCTAATGTAGCGAGCGGCGTTCCTCAGGGTTCTGTATTGGGCCCCTTGCTTTTTCTTATATATATTAACGAT
This sequence comes from Bathynomus jamesi, assembly GCA_023014485.1. Taxonomy (NCBI): domain Eukaryota; kingdom Metazoa; phylum Arthropoda; class Malacostraca; order Isopoda; family Cirolanidae; genus Bathynomus; species Bathynomus jamesi. The sequence goes on along the minus strand of JAJOZX010000956.1, from coordinate 433,837 downwards.
TTAGATGTCGGCCTAGTCGGTACAGTTTCAAAGTGTGCGGATGACACGAAGTAGTTGGGTGGTAGGACAATTAATGATGAAGATAGAGGTAAAATCCAGGAAGATCTGGACAAAATCGTTGATTGGTCAGTCACATGGCAAATGAGATTTAACGTCGATAAGTGCAAAATTTTACATATAGGTTCGCGTAACGGTAATTTTGCGTAACGGTAATTTTGCGTATAGTATGTCAGAGAAGTTGTTGGCAAGCGTAGAACAGGAAAAAGATTTAAGAGTTATAGTCACTAGTGATTTAAAAGTGGTGAAACAAAGTACAGCAGCGGTCAATAAAGCGGACAAAGTGCTAGGTTTTATAGTTAGGAATTTTGAGTACAAATCGCGCGATATTATTGTTCCTCTTTGTAAATCATTACTTAGACCCCATTTGGCGTACGCGATCCAATTACAAAATCGAAAGAGTCCAAAGACGAGCAACTAAGATGATTCCGTCACTTAGGTCAAAGTCGTACGAGGATAGGCTTAAGGAGTTAAAATTGACTACACTCGAGACTCGGAGGCTAAGGGGTGATCTAATCCAGGTTTTTAAAATTATGAATGGGTTCGATAATGTAAATAGAGATAGCTTTTTCGAAATATCACACTATAATAGAACTAGAAATAACGGGTGTAAGTTGACAAGTAGAAGGTTCGAGACAGCAGTTGCCAAAAACTTTTTTACGCATAGAATAGTAAATAGCTGGAATAGTTTGCCGGTAGAAGTAATTAGTAGCACGTCTATAAACATGTTTAAAAATCGATTAGACGCATATGTTCATAGATTGTGTATAGTTTAAGGTAGTAAAATTAAGGCTTTGTGGTTCGGTACCCACGTAAAATTGTAGATCTCCGCCACCACGGAGGACATGCACAATACACAATTACACACACAGTTAGGTAGACCAACCATGAGTACATCCTAGGGTCTTTGTTGGTGTGAAACATTATAACAATATATATATATATATATGTATGGTGTCTGTAAATTATCTTTACAAATTCAATTCAATTTTATTTGTATTTGCAAAGATGATTTATGGACAACCTGTATCATGTGTATAATATTGCTATTATATATATATATATATATATATATATATATCCAGTGTCAGTAAGTAACATGTTCTCCTATATAAGCCTATAAGTGAAGAAAAGACACTGACGTTCGGGGTTCGACCCTCTATTATGCTGGTAGTAATAATAATAATAATAATAGAGGAGTTACAGAGCAATGATTCGCATTAGTTGGCCCAAGCGTTGAGTCATGCAGGTTCTGGTCCCCCTGACTGATCACATATATACGCGAAAGACCTTGGAATCATTTTTCTTTTGCCTTGTGGTTTGCATCATTCATTCATTTCACGTGCATAAGTTTGAGATTCATTCCACACACACACACACACACACACACACACATTCCCTGATTACCTGAAGGTAGCTAGGGTTTGTCCAGTATTCAAATCAGGCAGCTCTCATTCTCCATCCAGTTCCGGCCAATCTCCATATTAGTAAAGGCTTTTGACTGTGACGGCAGGAAAAGTATGTTTCATTACGTTCATGATCTTACAGTGACGCCGCGTATATAGTACTTAATGTGTCATAGTTAGTAATAGTTTCATAATTCTTAATGTGAAAAGATGTCTGGGCATTGAACCGGTGGTATCTGGAACGTTATTTAAAGGGACGAGAAGTGGGACCCCTATCGGCGTTTCCTCCCCCTCCACCCGAACCACCCCCACCATCTATGCTGAACCCACGAGACTGGTCCTCCATCGATACAGTTACAATGGGATCGTCTGCTGAAAATCTTAGTCTTGTCGAAAATCCTTTGTTACGTTTTATATTTGACAAAGTAGATCATATTAGGTCAGACCTTCTCGTATCTGTCTGTCTGTCATGATTTCTATGATTCGGAAGAAATAGGACATACGAGGGTACAGTTAAACACCCTGTTCAATGCTACCCTTCCAACTCGTAGAGGTAACTCCAGAAACGAGAATATCCTAAAAGACAAATAAAGTGTCGACCCTTCGAGATAATGAGAACAATATTACCTTCTACGTTACAAACATCCATAAAATACCGGTAATCTCTATCTCCCTCCTGCTCAGGAAAGGACATCCGCTCCCGATTTCGCAATGGATCGACAGGGGGAGTGTCAACACCTTCGACAACATTAATATTAGGAACAGGGACTGTCCGGAGCCAAGAGACGAGACATCACTGCCCTCTGCCTTCGGCTGCAGAGGAGAGGCGCTCGATTACTAAACGCTTCGCTCGGCATACAGTTTCATCCCCCTCTTCCCACCGAAGAAGGAAGGGCACGCGTGTCCGTGTAGAGGAGGGGCCTCCACCCCTCCAAGGTCGCGCCACCCATCCCCCAGTCAGGTGAACCTTTCTTCAGGGAGATTGAGGGAAGATGACGGGTGGGTTACGGTCAAAAGACGCACTTCACGAAGGGTTCCTCAACCTGTTCTCGTAGCAAGGCCACCGGTGAGGAATCTCACCTTTTTCTCGCGAATCCCGCTTTCGAACGAGGAAAGCATATTCGACACATGGTGGAAGAAGTCCGTGGTGAACACAGTATATTGTTAGTTAATAAACTAAACACAAAATCTCTGTATTATAACTTATTTAAAGTAATAATTAGAGGTGTAAACTCGCACTTCACCCTGAACAGTATGAGTCAGTGGTCAGCCGGTATTATTGTTAAGGAGTTTATTCACTTTTCCACGAGATTTGATAACAGGCAAAATAATAATAATAAAAATAATAATAATAATAATAATAATAATAATAACACTGGGTAACAAAATTTGAAAAAATTTCTGTTTATTGTGATTTTTCTGTCGTTTCTTAATGATTTCGGGGCGCTGATTCCAAAAATGATATTGGTTTTGCTCTATCATCAACCGTTTCAAAAATATAGGTTATCACACTTTTCATATGGCAAAGTATATAAAGAAGGCTAACATAAATATTTTCTGAAAATAAAAACACTATTGGAAATTAATGTTTATTGAGCCAAAATTGTTTGACAAACCCAAAATGGTGCAAAGGATATAATATATATCATCAGGAGAACTGATAAGAGAATAACAAGCCTCGTTATGCGGTGTGCGTTCCTTAAAAATGCACTGAAAAACGCGACTTCCGCGTATGAACATTCTTATCGTTTCTGATCAGCGACCATACGTAGTCTCCCATCATGGAAGCATCCCAATGGCCCTGGTACCTTTTCTCCATCGTTTGAATATCTTGATGGAATCTTTCGCCATGTTCTTCACTCACATCGCCAAGGTTATCACGAAAAAAGTCTAGATGTGAATGCAGATAGTGTAATTTTAAAGACATACGGCACCCCATTTTGCCATAGCACTTAATCAAGTTTGACACTAACTCCTTATACTGTAGTTTGGTGCTTTATGGTTGCCTAAAAACCCACGAACCACATCACGAAAAGCACACCAAGCCTCTTTTTCGATCGGAGTCATCTTGGCTTCAAGGTTCTTTGAATTCAACAGCACCTTGACTTGTGGTCCTACAAAGATGCCAGCCTTGACTTTGGCCTCAGAGAGTTTAGGGAACACGTCCCGAATCTGTTGGAAAACTTCCCTTCCAAAATCTAACGCAGTTACAAACTGCTTAATTAGACTCAACTTAATATGGAGAGGTGGTAGCAGAAATATGTCAGGCTTCACAAGAGGTTCCCTCAGTACATTGTACTTTCCTGGTTGCAGTCCTTCACGTGGAGGACCACTGAACTGTTTCATAGTGCTCAGTTGAAGCCCTGCTATCCCACAGGCAAAGAAAACATGAATATTTGGTAAACCCTCCTTGTAAACCTAACAGGAAACCAATCACTTTGAAATCACCACACACGTCCCAGTTATATTGTTCATACCTGATTTGAGTGAGCAGTTGTTTGACATTTTCATAGTCCTCTTTCATTTGAACTGAATGTGCAACTGGTATAGATGGATATTTGTTCCCATTGTGGAGTAGAACAGCTTTTAAACTCCGAGTTGAACTGTCAATAAACAGGCGCCACTCTGAGGGTATATGTGTTAACCCAATAGCTGTGAATAGACCATTAACCTCGCTGCAATAACAGAGAGAGCCATTGACATCGTAGAACCTTGCAAACTCTTCATGCCGCTTTCGGTATACAGTGCTCTTGCAGTCTTCTCCAAGCAAATTCCACTCTTTGAGTCTGGAGGTCAGAAGCTCAGACCCTGATTTCGTCAGACCCAAATCTCTAATTAAGTCGTCCAATTCCCTCTGATTTGGAAAGTGAGGGTTTGTACTGAAAGTTACTGTATATTCTTCATCATGACTGTCCTCACCAGCCGACATCTCAGATGAGCTAGCTGCATCCTCATTTTCAACCTGCAAAGCAAAGAAACAAAATATAGGCATAGCTATATATGTAGAAGAGCATCAGCACTAAGAAAAATCGACCCACAGTCTGTAAATACAGAAGGTAAAGTAATGGATAGATACCTGTTCTGGTGGACGTGGTATTGGAAGACCTTCGCCATGTGGTACAGGAGCTATGGACGACGCTATACTTGGATACTGAAGAGTCTGCCTTCCTTTAACTTTCCTGTACTTAGAAACATCTACCATGCAGTAGTAGCAATCGTCGTGGTGGCTCTTTGGTTCTCTCCATATTCTGGGTACCGCAAAAGGCATTGCCTTGTGTACTCCCGCGGACCCCGCAGCCACCCTTCAAGTGTGGAGCGGCAGCTTCCACAGATCACATGGGGTGCCCATCGCTTACCTTGGTCACCCATAGGCATACCAAAATAGAGCCGATACGCGATCCAGAACTTGGTGCCTTTCACAATCTTGTGCGATACTTGCTTGGGGCCTATGTAATACCCACAAACGTAGCAGAATATATCCAGCGAGTGTTTACAAGCTCTAGTTGCCATTCTCTTTACCAAACTGTACTACATTAATCATAACCTGCAGATATAGAGAGAAGAGTTATTAAATCTGCAACAGATTACAGATTCCAGAAAAAAGATGTATTCACAACACTGAAATAATGTTCGCAATAAAAAAGGATCGATAACACTCAAATCGTCAGCACAGAAACACAGTACCGCAGTGCTGGTAACCATCAGACAAACAACCTGCTTTCTTTGTGTGCTCACACTTACTGACTTCTCAGACTCTGCGCTCTTCTTTATATAGCACAGTGGAAGTTTCGGGCAATTTCTAGAGCAAGAAACTGTCAACGAACATCCGGATTGTTCTCAACAATTCCTGATTATTCTGATATTGTTGCGCCCATAATAACATTATACTGGTAAAACATGAAAAATGGATTATCTCTGAAACCATTGATGATACACGCAAACCAAGGCCAGCTTTGGACTCAGCGCCCACAAATGCATATAAAAACATACAAAATTCTATATAAACAGAATCAGTGTTACACAGTGTAATAGGCGCCCTAGCGGGTAATGCCTGAAATTTGTACTGTGTATAATAATAATCATAATAATAATAATAAATTTTCTATCAGTCATGGCGGATAACTTGTTGAAAATAGTCTCATATAATGTAAGGTCAGTGAGGAATTCAATTGTAGATGTTCATAAAATCTGTGACAGTGCAGATTTGATACTCCTGCAAGAGCACTGGCTACCTTAGCAAGAGCTAAAATTCCTCTCTACCATCCATGATGACTTTATGTACCATGCGTCATCAGCAGTAGACTTGTCAGATGAATTAATATACGGTAGGCCTTTTGGTGGTTTTGCTTTCTTAATAAGGAAAAATTTGTCAAAACAAATAAAAATTTTAACAAGCGATAATGTAAGGTTGTTAGGCATTGAATTACAAGTGAACAATGATTGCATATTAATTGTAAACTGCTATTTACCAAACAACAACGGCAGTAATCTAGATGAATACATTGATTTACTGTACAAAATTAAGTCGTTATCAGATAACCCCAAATATTCTCACTGTATAATAATGGGGGAGTTAACGCGTATGTGAACTCGGAATTGTTTGTAAAATTGGATAACATGTGCGAGTCGGCCAAATTAAGTATAAATGATATACATGTATTATGGGTAACCAATAGTAATTTTACATACGTTAGCGATATGAGTGGTGCCACCAGGTGGATTGATCATCGTCTCACTAGTAATAATCTAAAGACTCGAATTGTTAGAGTTCATATTCTGCATCAGTGGTTCCCAAACTGTATTCCTTGAAACCATGGGGTTCCACGGAGGCTTAACAAGGGTTCCGTGACACGTTTTCTAATCAGTCTAATTAGGTCTTAATATTAAGGTTAATTAAGGCCCTAATATTTATACATAATTTTACCTTGTGGCTTTTTGTAAAATGATATTTTATATTCTTATTTTGACTTGAAATGGCACCATCGTGGATTTGGGATCACTAAATATTTTTCGCTAAAATTAAAATCTGCAAAGTATATGTAAATAAATTTTCGCTACTCGGCTACTGCAAAAGTGTAATTTGGCAGATTTTAATTTTAACGATTTTATAAAAGACTGGTTCTATTAGTACTATTTTAAAATAAATAGCATATAAATTCTGTCATAGTATTTAAAATTTGTCATATTATTTATGACAAATTTTAATATATATATTTTACTTGTGAGAATTTAACTGTAATTAATTTTGAGCAATATGTTTTCGCTAAAATTAAAATTTTCTAAGTTGCAAGTTGATTTGATGTGCACTTTTTTCGTAATTAATTGTGAACAAATCAGTACAACTATAGCCGTTGGCTTGGTGCACTGTCAAGTTAATTTCTGATAGGCTTTATTTACTTAACTGTTTTCAGTGTAAAAATTTGTATTATGTTCATCACTAAAATCTGTAAGTTTTGTTCCTCAATAAATATTTTACAGCTCTAAGTCAATATATATATATATATACATATTTTGACTGCAAACAACACACAGTATAACTAATGTAAAGAACGACGCTTGTGTAGAAGAACGTTCCGCACAAGATGAGGAGGGAGAACGAACAAATGAAAAATAAGGTACCACCCGGGAATCGAACCCGGGATCATCCGATTGCCGGTCAGATATGCTATCCACTACACCATGGACCTCGATCAATCAGAAGTCGTAATTCTCCTACATATGAGCAGAAACCAATGCCCTGAGGGGGCACCTTCGCATGCCGTACATATATACATTTTAACTGCAAACAACACACAGTATAATTAATGTAAAGAACGACGCTTGTGTAGAAGAACGTTCCGCACAAGATCAGGAGGGAGAATTACGACTTCTGATTGATCGAGGTCCATGGTGTAGTGGATAGCATATCTGACCGGCAATCGGATGATCTCGGGTTCGATTCCCGGGTGGTACCTCATTTTTCATTTGTTCGTTCTCCTTCCTCATCTTGTACGAAACGTTCTTCTACACAAGCGTCGTTCTTTATATATATATATATATATATATATATATATATATATATACACATTTTAACTGCAAAGAACACACAGTATAATTAATGTAAAGAACGACGCTTGTATGGAAGAACGTTCCGCACAAGATGAGGAGGGAGAACGAACAAATGAAAAATGAGGTAACCACCCGGGAATCGAACCCGGGATCTTCCGATTGCCGGTCAGATATGCTATCCACTACACCATGGGCCTCATTTGTTCGTTCCCTCCTCATCTTGTGTGGAACGTTCTTCTATACAAGCGTCGTTCTTTACATTAATTATACTGTGTGTTGTTTGCAGTTAAAATGTGTATACTGTATATATGTACGGCATGCGAAGGTGCCCCCTCAGGGCATTGGTTTCTGCTCATATGTAGGAGAATTACGACTTCTGATTAGTCGAGGCCTATGGTGTAGTGGATAGCATATCTGACCGGCAATCGGAAGATCCCGGGTTCGATTCTCGGGTGGTTACCTCATTTTTCATTTGTTTGTTCTCCCTCCTCATCTTGTGCGGAACGTTCTTCTATACAAGCGTCGTTCTTTGGAGTTGAATTTCCGCGAAATAAAAACAAGTCTGTAAGGGTTCCGACAGTTAGTAAAGTTTGGGAACCACTGTACTATCCAAATGTTTTGGCTCCTCTTGCGGGGTGATGCAAAGCTCTTTCTTCTCTTCAGTGCTGTTTAATGTGTATATTGACGGATTAATTGCTTCACTTAATGAGGCAACAGTGGGATGTTGTACAGATAACACAAAGATAAATAACTTAGTCTATGCCGATGATATGGTGTTAATAAGTCCCTCTGTTAAAGGTCTGGTCTGGATTAGGTTTAAAATGAAAGGTGAAGTAATTGAGGAAGTACAAGAGTTTAAGTATTTGGGTCAAACTATTATCAGCTCCTTGAGTGATGACTCGGATCTAAGAAAACAATCTCGAAGCCTTTGTGCTAAAGCGAATATGACTGTAAGAAACTTCCAGTTCTATACAAGTGAAGTTAAAGACACACTCTTTCGTACTTTCTGCAGTAATATATACGGACAGCAACTCTGGATGAATTATAAAAAAGGTTCTGGCAGAACCCTAAATTTGTTGTACAACAGGCCTTTTAGACTCCTACATAAATTACCCCCGAGATGCTCAGCTTTGCAAATGTTTGCTACCTGCAATGTCCCCAGCTTCCCAGAGGTAACAAGACGTTCTCAATACAGTCTAAAGCAAAGAATTAAAAAATCAACCAACCCGATTATCCAAGCTATCCATGAGTCATGCCGTTTGTCTTCTAAGTTATGGAATTCATGGTACGAAAACGTTTGTCGGTAGCTCCACTTACTGTAACTTTGACATAACTGTATTTCTCATTAATTGTATATATTTCTATCATTAGTATGTGAACTGTCATTGTATTATTAATATTTGTCATATGGACTATGGCCTGCAAATAAACCTTTTCATTTTCATTCATTTCCAACTTTAAGTAAAGTATTTGAAAGAATCGTACACAATAGATTGAACATAGTCTTAGCTAAATACGACATCCTAGCAAAAACACAATTTGGGTTTAGAGAAGGCCACACCACAGAAGACGCTATCAGCATGCTATTAGAAAATATGTATAAAAACGTAAACTATAAAAAAACCACAATCTTAGTTTTCTTTGACCTATCGAAAACCTTTGATATGCTCTCACATGATATCTTACTAAATAAATTAAACACATATGGCATAAGGGGAAACATGCTAAGTTATATCTCGCTAATCGTCACCAGTATGTTAAAGTAAATGACATTTTATCAGAATATGCTGTATTGGAAAGTGGGGTTCCACAAGGATCTTCCTTGGACCCTTACTTTTCTTAATGCATGTAAATGATTTTTATCTATCAGCAACATTAAACTGTATTCAGTATGTAGACGATACAATACTTACTTCTACACACCACGATATCAACTCCCCAATAAATAAAGTGAACAGGGAATTAGATCACGTCTATAATAGATGTGCGCAAATAAGCTTTAACTAAACTTAACAAAATCATCATATATGATTGTAACTTAAAAAACTGCAATCATGCACAATTCATTTATATGTAATTGAAAACACTCCTCTTGCAAAAGTAACTGAAGTTAAAGTTCTTGGTATCAAGTTAGATGACAAATTAAATTTCAAAAGCCACACACAACATTTCAAATCAAAACTACTTAGATTTCTCTACATAATATTCAAACTCAAAAAAACAATTTTTCCAAAATGCTCTCTTCATACTATTACTCATTTATTCATCCACACTTACAATATGGAATCACAGCATGGGGTAGTATAAAGAATTATATACGATATCCGCTAGAAGTAATCCATAAAAAATGCTAACGAACTCTCTCAAACAATGATAACAGGCAATGTCATACCTCTCCACTGCTCAGAAATTTAAATATTATAAAACTACATGACTCGTATAAACTTACTGTCGGTATCAGTATGTACAAAGCTGCTAATAATAGAAACTATACTTCGCCCATTCACAGGGCGATTACCCCCCCCGCCATCAGACCAACCATAATCATAATACAAGGCTTCCCAATGATTTCATACATAAACCAAATTATCCCATGCAAATTGCAGGAAATGCTTTCTCCAACAAAGAGCAGATATCTGGAACGCTATACCAGTAAATATCAAACAAGCACTATCATTAATTTTGTTTCGCAAACTCACTAAAGAAACACTTTATTAACTCTTATAAATGTGTGTGTGTGAGTGTGTGTGTGTTTGTATAAATGCATACATATTGTAACTTGTAAATATTACTAAACAATTAAAATCACTATTATATATGCAAAATTTAAAATCTTAAATTGGGTGCATTCACAAGCTATATAAATTATATGTTAAAAGTTTCCGTTATATTACGCCATAGTTATAATGTGTCTCACTTATCTGTATTTTTGTAACTTTAAGATTGTATCATTTCTCATTTGTAATATTAGAAATTAATTATTATCGGCATTTCAACACGTTCTGTTTACCGTATTTTTTACCATTTTTCTTTTCTATTATTTCTATTATTATTTCTTTTATCATACCGTATTTTTTATCATTTCCTTTTCTATTATTTCGAAGATTATTTCAATTTTCATTTGTAATGACAGAATTAACTAAATGCAACTTTATCTATTTTCCAGTAATTCTATTGATATTTCTTATTTTCCTTCGTAAAAACAGAAATGAAGCTCAAAGATTTTTGCATGAAAAGCTGTCAAGCTTCCCAACGGCATAGTTAGATAAGAATTCTGTAATTAAACTACTAGTCACTAAAAATACAAAATTAAACGTAAATGTCAACATTGTATAAACCTATGTGGATGTAATGTATATATCATGTAATGTTATTTCTCAATAAAGATTATTATTATTATTATTATTATTATTATTATTATTATTATAATAAATAAATAAATAAAAATTTATATATATATATATATATATATATATATATATATATATATATATGATGAAAATAACGAAAGAAAATTAAAACATGAAATAATAGTGCTCAAGCCTTTCTTCTACTCTGATGTGCCTTTGAGGATGTCATTAGATGTGAGAGCGCTTGAACACTCTTCGTTGTTATTTTTATCATAAATATTATTCACTTGTTACTTTCGGGAAATAATTTTCATATATACAGAGTATATATATATATATATATATATATATATATATATATATATATATATACAGGGTGAGCCGAAAGTCTGGATCCATAGGAAAATATTTATTTTAATACATAAATTACAACAAATGGTAAATACTTAAAATGAATATCAACTTTAACTCGTAAATGCGTATCCGTGATACTGTACACTCGTAGGGTGGATCGATTTTACATTTTTTTCGATTTCCATATTCTAATAGAGACAAAAACTTGCGCATGCATGAGAAAATAGCCTCTGCAAAATCTTAGCAGCATAATAGGTAATCATCTTCTGCCCCCGGCAGAGCGATGAAAATCATATTTTAGTAGTCAAAAACGTATTTTTCTTATAATTTTTAAAATATAAAATTTTGCGTGTGTGTTATTTCATGCCTAAGCAACGATATAAATGCTATGGGAAATATATAAATGCATTATTTAAGACAAAGAGCCGATCTGAAAATATGTATTTTATACATATTTTCAGATCGGCTCTTTGTCTTAAATAATGCATTTATATATTTCCCATAGCATTTATATCGTTGCTTAGGCATGAAATAACACACACGCAAAATTTTATATTTTAAAAATTATAAGAAAAATACGTTTTCACGGATACGCATTTACGAGTTAAAGTTGATATTCATTTTAAGTATTTACCATTTGTTGTAATTTATGTATTAAAATAAATAGTTTCCTATGGATCCAGACTTTAGGCCCACCCTGTATATATATATATATATATATATATATTTATTTTAACTGCAAACAACACACAGTATAATTAATGTAAAGAACGACGCTTGTGTAGAAGAGCGTTCCGCACAAGATGAGGAGGGACAACGAACAAATGAAAAATGAGGTACCTCCCAGGGATCGAACCCAGGGCATTTGATTCCGCTCGTATGTAGGAGAATTACGACTTCTGATTGATGGAAGTCCTTGGTGTAGTGGATAGCATATCCCACCGGCAATTGGAAGATCCCAGGTTCGATTCTTGGGAGGTACCTCATTTTTTCATTTGTTCGTTCTCCCTCCTCATCTTGTGCGGAACGCTCTTCTACACAAGCATCGTTCTTTACATTAATTATACTGTGTGTTTGCAGTTAAAATGTATATATGTACGGCATGCGAAGATGCCCCCTCAGGACATTTGATTCCGCTCGTATGTAGGAGAATTACGATTTCTGATTGATCGAGGTCCTCGGTGTAGTGGATAGCATATCTGGCAATTGGAAGATCCCGGGTTCGATTCCTGGGAGGTACCTCATTTTTCATTTGTTCGTTCTCCCTCCTCATCTTGTGCGGAACGCTCTTCTACACAAGCGTCGTTCTTTACACACACACACACACACACACTAATAATATATATATATACATATATATATATATATATATATAATGTTAAACAGACAATTTGTAGAGGGCAGACAAGAAATAGACAAACAAATCCCTTCTTCCACGCCGTGAGTAGACATCTTAGAATCATATGGAAGCGAGCGACCACGTGGTATTCAAGGAATCAGAAACAATAAAGACGCTTGTCTTTTCCCAAAAGGCCCACGAAAGCTAGCGTCTTAGCGACAATAGGACGCTTGTGGCTTCCCAGAAAGACCCGCGAAACTTGGCGTCCTAAGAGCCTATAAAAGCGAGAGTTCACTGAAACTCTCCTTTTTCTCTCCGCATTCTTCACTTCTCGTCTTGGTCGTCACGTCTTACTCTCAGCCTTCGTCAGCAGCAACACTCGTCAAGCCACCGCTCTCCGGCCTTCGCCGGGGAGCGGCCTGCTGTTCCTTCAAGGCTCCGGTCTATCATTAAGTAAGGCCTTCTACAGACCGCCTGCAGAAGCACTCTTTCGAAACCCAGCGCCGTTCGACTTCAGCCGGCCTCAGTCCTTCAAGCAACATCTGAACACTACACGCAGCGATTCAACACTTGAGGCGACATCCTTCTGACCTTGGTTTAACTCATCCTTCACCTCAAGTCGATCGGCGCCCGTTCAACAAGCTTCAATAGGCCCCGCTACCGGTCTCAAGGTCATCCTCGACGTGCGAAATACAGGACGGTCAACTTCACCTCGGGCCTAGTCTACAAGGTCAACCTTCAAGTATCTCTTCATCTCCAGAGGTATTCAACATTGTCGGTAAGCTCTCTCTGCCTCGTTCTTAAGCAATTCTCGTGAAGCCTACAGTGTAATCGCAGAACCGCGTTAGGCCATACCCAAAAGTGTTTTCACTACCGTTCAAACTAACTTTCTCGTTAGAATTGCAGTAGGCCTATTCCAAGTGTCATTCCAGTACCGTAATTGTGTATCACCCTGATATTGTGTTTTCATGTAATTCATTGTATTTTGCATCCGTTTGTTTATGTGATCCTTTTAAGCCTTTCATTATTGACGGCCTAATCCACTTACAGTGTAGTAAACGTACGTACATTCTTTCTATCATTAATAGGCTGCATCATCTATTCTATGTTCCATTTATGCATAACTCTTTAGCCTACCTAAGTCAATGTATTACGTAATCTATTCAGTGTACCTAACGTACGTACATTATTTATATTATCAATAGGCTGCAGCATCTATTTTATGTTCCATTTATGCGTAACTCTCTAGCCTACCTAAATCAGTGTATTACGTTATCCATTCAGTGCACCAAACGCACGTGCATAATTTCTGTTATCAATAGGCTTCATATTTCTTGCTGCGTTTCCATTTGTGCACAACTCATTACCCTATATAACCTTACTTAACAATTAATCTGTTTAACCATTTCTTTATTTGCTAAGCCTCAGTCATCTTTAGCATAATATAAATGCCATTATATGATTGTTAATCACTATAACTACCGTCATCACAGTGTTAATCGCTGTGAACAAATAACTGATTTATTTTCTTAATTAAACACAAACCCACAAGGTAATTTTTATAACCTTATTAATATTATTTGCTTGGGTGTAATCCAAGCTGGTGACCTCGAATATTTCATATTATTTCATTTAGTAATTATAGTAAGCCTACTCCATTAGCCACATGAAACCGGTTAACCACTGTAAATTGGTAACTCCAGCCTAGTCATTTTACATTCAATCATTCTCACGCAATTAATCATTATCATTATTATAGTGCTAACTTAACGTTAATAACCGGTACCATCAAAGTGGTTAATACTAGACCTAATATATATATATATATATATATATATATATATATATATATATATATATATATATGCAGTTCTCCATTAAAGAAAGTGAGCAGCAGAAAATCATTTACAAAAGTTTTATTTACTTATTTTTTTGTGGGGTGTGGTGGGTAGGGGTGATCTCTTTTATTCTGAGTTAATTAATTTGTTAATTAATTAATTAATTAACTTAATTAATTTGGGATCACCGTTCTTTGAAAAGTCAAAATTGAAACAAGGAAACAATAGAGCCTAAAAAAAAAAAATACTCACATATTCTTAAAAGGAATTTATACAGAATAAAAATTAAGAAAATCGAATAAAATTTTGATGAGTTATATATATATATATATATATATATACGCTATTATATATTTGTCATATGGACAAGTAATTTGTTATATGCCAATAACCCTTTTCATTTTCATATATTATTGATTAATTCGCCTCTATTCGCTTGGGCAAATAGAGGCAAATTCATCAAAATGGGATTTTGGTTGATTCGCCCCTATTCGCCAGAATACGTCTCATATATATATATATATATATATATATATATATATATATACAGGGTGGGCCGTAAGTTTCCATACATAGGAAAAATAACATTTTTTTTATGGACAACCATTTTTATTTATATAATATGCTCTACATGGTTGCCATTGTTTTGAAAACACATTTCAATACGTGTTCCCCACTGTTGATGAACACGCATTAGCACAGTTGACGTTATGCTTGTAATGGCGTTGGTGATACGTTCCTTTAGATGATTTATGTCTCGTATCTTTTCCTGATACACCATGGCCTTCAAGTGCCCCCAAAGATAGAAATCAAGGGGGGTGAGATCTGGGGATCTGGAGGCCACTCCACAGGACCACGCCGACCAATCCAAGCATCCGGAAACTGCTGCTGATCCAAATACCGACGCACGTGAAGACCATAATGAGGTGGAGCTCCATCTTGCTGGAAGTAAACTGGGAAGTTACCTTCCTCGTTTAGCAGGGATGGGAAAATCTCTTCTTGCAACATGTTAAGATACCTTTCGGCATTAAGATTTCCACTGACAGAAATTGGTCCAATAATTCTGTCACCCCATATCCCGGCCCACACCATCACTTTACCGGCACCTTGCATCTTCGTCGGACTCAGCCAGTTAGGGTTAGCATTACTCCAATAACGTATGTTTTGCCGATTAACCTCTCCATTGACGTAAAAATTTGCTTCATCAGTAAACAAGATCTTACAAACGCATATTCTTAGGGTATCTGAAACATAAAAACAAACGTTTAAATTTTCCTATGTATGGAAACTTACGGCCCACCCTATATATATAATATATATATATATATATATATATATATCAATCAATGCTTAAGACATTTGTAATTGCAGCTTAAGTGGAAGTAAGATGGAAAGTTCAACATTCAACGCCTATTTTAGTATACGAGCAACTTGAGCAGCATTGCTAAGAAAACAGGGGGTCAGTGCACTGACAAGACCTCCGTACGTAGTTCATCGCCACTGAAAGCAACACTGCTCCGTGCTATCCCAATTCAAAGAATATCTGTATCTGTATCCGTTTTGGGGCAATTTTCTTTAGTTTGTATTGCAAACGCGTTTAGTTATTATTGGTGGTCTAGGTGCATGATTCTTCAAGAGTAAGATGCACCGTAAGTTTGTGTTTCCTTCCCAAAGTAGCACAAATTTACTTGTATCAATCACAGTTACATTCGTACTACCCTAGGCCTACTCTACACAAACTGAACCAAAAAACACGAGTATTTGCAATCACAAACCTTCCGCAAAGGGGTGTTTAAAAACTTCATTTTTTTGGCACGCGATCAACAAGCGAACCAATTTTGATTAAAATGATTTAATTTGCTCTCGAGTGGGCTCAGCCACCTGTCAAGCCCCGGCTTTATCGATCGCAGTGATTGCTGGAAAATATTACGATTATTTTCGACACTTCGGAGGGCTTTCCTGGGTATTTGGAATGAAAATTACCAGCGAGTTCTTCGTTCTGCCATTTGACACAAACCATTTTGAGAAACTCAAAGTATCCATTATATTCTCTTCAGAAATTGGCCTTTTCACCCGATTGATTTCAACAAATTTGTTTCTTAATTAATATTTGACATCCCTCAACAGTTCACCAAAGAAACGCTACGCAAGTCCAAACGCTGCACAAACCACTCGAGCATTTGACCCGTTTTGAGTTCCATTACAACAAAAAAGAAACACAGACTGCAACGAAACTATGCTAAAAATTTTGTCACTTGTGTACATCGATACTATGGAAACAGAGTTGTGCTCCGAAATGATTCGAGAGAGCTCACTGCAGAAAGAATTAGACTTATAGCCGGCCATTATTTTAAACACCCCTTCTACAGGGTGTTACAAAACAAACGCAGTCCAGAATAGAAAAGAAAAGGGTTAGGTTACAATGATATATGCATTCTCCCATTCTCCAATGGGTTGCGTTCTTTTTTGAACACCCTGTACAAGCCTGTATTTTAATAGAGGTAATAATTATTATATATATATATATATATATATATATATATATATATATATATATATATATATATATGCAAACTCCCCAAAAAATACTGAAGCGAAAATAAAACTTGAAAACTCCCAATTACCTCACTTTTTTTCTTTCTCTCTATTTTGTAATTACGATATTAATATTTCTCCAATATACTTTTACCTACTCTTTAAATCTCTGCAACAATGAAGTTCTCCAGTTCTTATCATTATCATTATTAGTTTTTCTACCACTATTATTACGATTTTATTTTTATTAGTGTTATTACTAATGTTATATAGGAATTTGGTATTTGAAGTTTGTCATAGTAATTCCTACCTACTTGCTACAAATTCCGCCAATTTTCATATTTCTAGGATCGACTTGAAACACCTTGTATATAAAAAATTGCTTAAGGGTAAGAAGCGCATTTCTAAAAAGCACGTGATAAAACAAGGTGTGCTAAAAAAGCTGCAACTGAAAGGAAATACCATCTTTATTGTCGTAAATCGTGCAGGTATATTTGTTATTGTTTTGATATAAAAAAAATGGGGTGCGCGATTTAATTGAAGATTCACTTGTTAGTGTGAATCCATCCAGCTCCAACCTCACAGAAGCAGAGAGGTTACGTGGATTACCCACTATTATATATATATATATATATTACTTACTTTATGCGAGTTTGAACGACGGTTCAGGATCGACCTGCGTTCAAACCTCTTTGTAGCATTCCACCTCATTTGTGAGATTTGGTGAAGGAAGGAATTGCTGTCTGATCTCCTCCTGCCCTCGTAGTCAGCACCCATGGCTGGTCAAGGACTTTGCACAGGAATCTGTCCAGCTGGTTCTTGAAGTTATTCAGGTCGGTATGCTGAAGGTTCCTCAAGTCTTTTGGTAGGGCATTAAAAAGCTCTGGGCCTCGTATTCTAAGAGTATTTTCCATCCTCGTTTTCATGGCCCCCTGTCCAACCACAGCTAGGACAGTACAAAATCTGCCTCTTCTCTCATTCCAGTTTGTTTCTACTTCATTTCTAAGGTTAGGGACAAAGCCCTCGAGTATTTTTCATACGTTATTATTGTGTACTGCTCGCGTCTTTTTTCAAGAGAGCAGAGTTTCAGGGATTATAGTCGAGACCAGTAGTCTTC
This sequence comes from Bathynomus jamesi, assembly GCA_023014485.1. NCBI lineage: Eukaryota > Metazoa > Arthropoda > Malacostraca > Isopoda > Cirolanidae > Bathynomus > Bathynomus jamesi. The sequence continues at coordinate 415,793 of JAJOZX010000956.1, read as the reverse complement.
ACCTTCCGTTTTCTTTGTATAGCGTCAATGTTCGCAATGTCTCGTTTTCTGTATGGGCTTGTGAGTACTGAGCAATACTCAATTAACGGTGGGACTAGACTCTGCCATAATTTGAGTAAGATGTTTGCTTTTCTGCTGCGGAAGCTTCTCCTGATGATTCCCATTATTTTTCTAGCTGTTGTAATTTTGATATTATAGTGCTCTCTGAATTCTGCACCCGACGACATTATTACTCCAAGATCCCTGACTTGTGGATTTGGTGTTATCTGTCTGGCTTGCAGAGTTTTGTACCCTTTATTCTGTAGCTCCTTGTTATTACCATTTCTTAGAAGTTTGAATTTTTCTTCGTTGAACTTCATATTGTTGTCTTCTGCCCATTTGCAATAATGTTTCAATGTCGTTTTGTAATTTTTCTATGTCATCTTCGTTCAATATTTCCTTGCATATCTTTATGTCATCTGCAAAACATGATACAGTACTGCCATTGATATCTGCATCAATATCTGCAATCATTATTATGAACAACAAGGGAGTTCATACTGTCCTTTGTGGATATATATATATATATATAAGAGAGAGAGAGAGAGAGAGAGAGAGAGAGAGGCCAGTTGACATCAGCTCAGATCTTTCAAAATGTTTGAAAAGAATAGCGAGAGATGAAGTTACCCACTATTGTGAAGAAAACGAGACCTATAACCCAGAGCTGAACATTTTCTTCTTCTTTTTTTTTGAAGCTCGATTCTTATTAAATCATGAGGAACCACTTCAGTAACAATATACCAAAAAGTAAATATATACTGATTGCGTTATAAATCCTTTCGATAAATCAGATCATGCAGGAATTGCAAGAAAAGAAAGTAATAAAAACAAGAAAATTTTATTGCCGGAAAATGGGACGAGAGATATTTTTTTTAAGACAAAATTCACCACGATTTGTATTGGTAAAGAAGACGGAACCCACAGTTTTTAGTTCTGTATAGTCTTGTACCCCAAAGAACAGTATTAGTTGTCTTTCTATTTGTGTAATAATCAATTCCGACGTTGGTAAAAATATCAGAGATCGTATATACACTCCGTCGTTGATTACAGTTGATAAGAGAATTTGTAAGGAAGTTGGTGATAAAGAAATCAATAAATTCCTTACGTGTGCCGTAGAGAACACTATAAAGTCCAGCAAGAAATTCGGCTTCTTAGATATAGAGTATATAGTAGCAGAATACACGAGTATAGCGACAAGAAAAGAAGTATAGCGACAAATAAATTAAATGAAACCAGAAAGTAAATACTCACTGCAAGAGCAATAATTTTAGCGTTGGCAGCGTTCAGCCTCTCAAAACGGCGTCAGTAAGAAAAATAATGGGAATAATATGGAACAGCTTTCAAAACAGAAGAACGCAGAGTGAACATTAATTTAACATTATAAAGGAATTTGGTCTTATATGAATTTTTCCCAGTTCTTTTGCACGAAAGCTTTCAGATAACACTTATTACGCCCAAAATAACGAAGACAAGCGGGAAAGATAAATTAATAATGTTCACGACTAAAGTCTCTCAATCTGCAAACACGACGCCATCGATACAGAAAAATATATGCGTGAAAAAGACCTTTAATTAAAACCTGGTTCCAAAGACTAAAAACGAAATAAAAATCGAAGTAGCTCCTGAACCTGCGCGCAGGTTCTACAGCTTACAGGTTACGGAACCTGCGCGCAAGTTCCAGAGCCCATATACATGTAATAGCTACAGACTCGATAGTACGAGGCTATATTATTATTAATCGTAAATAATACGAAGTAGATTACGTACATGAACGATAAATATAGGAGCCATGCATGATACACTACACTATGTTAGGTTAAGTGAATGCCCGGTTAGGTTAATTGAATGCCCAGTTAGGTCAACTATACGCCCTTGATGATTGGTTAGGTTAAGTCCTGATATTTTCGTTGGTTTAAACGAAAATATCACAATTTAACCTAAACAGTTGACCTAACCGGCCATCAATAATTTTCACGTAGGTTTCGATTAATTTTAAGCAACTTTTACCAAAAATGTGTGTTAGTTATAGCTACCACATATTTATATCGAATATACAGGGTGTCCCATAAGTCCGGCATCATAGGAGAAATTCATATTTTTCTATTTCTACAAACCATAATTCATATTTTTCTTTTTCTACAGGCCATAATGTCTGAGAGCAAGGAAGAACGAATCCAGATAATTCTACTCATAGGAAATCGGAGTCAAAGAGAGGCCGCTGCTGAATTTAACAGACTGCATCCAGACCGCGAGCCAATAACACAGAGTTGTGTTAGCAGACTTGTTGCAAAGTTTAAGGAAACAGGATCCATAGAAGATAAACCACGCAGTGGACCTTCAAGGACGTCCACTGACGACGATACAGCGACTGCTATCCTGGCTCATTTTAACAGAAGTCCCAATAAGTCTTTTCGGCGATTGTCCGCCGAGACAAGAGTGTCGAAAAGTAGCATCCATCGCATTCTTCAGGCTCACAAATGGCATCCATATAAACTTCAGATCCTACAGAAATTAAGCGAAGATGATCCCGACCGGCGGATGGAATTTTGTGAATGGGCTACGGAACAATATGCTCGGGGTGCCAATTTCTCCTCCACCATTCTGTTCAGTGACGAGGCTGTTTTTTATGGAAATGGTGAGGTAAATCGACAGAACACCCGTTACTGGTCTCAAAACAACCCTCACTGGTATACCTCTTCAAAGGAACAAGGTGCATCTCGGGTGATAGTGTGGTGTGGCATTTGGAAGGATCCCATCATAGGCCCCCTCTTTTCGATGAACATGTCACTGGAGGCACCTACCTACGTATGCTCAAGGAAGAAGCATTTCCCAGTGTCTTGAACGAAGAAGGAAATTTCCCAACATGGTTCCAGCAAGACGGCGCTCCTGCACATTACAGCACCCAAGTAAAGGAATACCTGTACCAACAATTCCCTGGTCATTGGATAGGACGTCGAGGGCCTGTGGAATAGCCAGCTAGAAGCCCGGATTTCACGCCACTAGATTTTTATCTCTGGGGCCACTTGAAAGCGCTGGTATACGCAGAAAAAATTAGGAGTGTTGAACATTTGCGGCAGCGCATTATTGGGGCATGTAACACCATTACTCCCGACATCATTCACCGTGTGCTTGCTGACTGGGTATCACGTCTGAATTTGTGTATTGAAAACAATGGTGGACATATTGAGCACGTTCTGTAAATAGCTTTTGTTTTGCCTTTTTTTATTATTTTTCCTATGATGCCGGACTTATGGGACACCCTGTATATATCGGGTCGGCAAAAAAAAAAAAAGGGAGACCTACAATACATTACAATACATTATCCTACTGTAGTTTGCGTTCCCCAACTTAGTCCACGTATACCTAATCAAATAAAACGTTAAAACTAACGAAAATATTACGACTTAACCGAACCAATCGTCAATATATATATAATATATATATATATATATATATATATATATATATATATATATATATATATATATATATATATATATAAATATATATATATATATATATATATATATAATGACGATTGGTTAGGTTAAGTCGTAATATTTTCGTTCGTTTTAACGTTTTATTTGATGGATTCATTTAAAAAATGTCTCCTAAAGATCCTAGTGTAGTTTACGTTCCCCAACTTGACCTAGTATAGTTTGTGTCCCCTTTTGCGTCATAAAAAAGTGTCTATAACAATTACACTTAATATAAATTTACTTTTCTGTTTTATATATAAAAGATGTGTTTATTTGTTATTTTTTTTTGTTTAATTCTGGTTTCTGGTTTTTATTTTTTTGTCTATGTTTTTCTTTTTAAGTTCCATTTTATACGAGACTTTAATTATACCCTTGTAAATGAAAAAATAAATGAATGTATTTACTGTATGCTCTTTGTTTATTTACGAAAAATGGGTTTAAAGTAAGGAAGTTTATTTTCCTCTCTTGATTTCCGTAGTGTTAATACAGTATATATATATATATATATGGTACTTACGTATTATCGGGACTACCAAACTGTTTATTATGTATTTTTGCTCTCGTCATTTTCGTTTAAACTAACAAAAATATCGCAACTTAACCTAACCAATCATCAAGGGCGTACAGTTGACCTAACTGGGCATTCAGTGGACCTAACTGGGCATTCAGTTGACCTAACTGGGCATTCAGTTGACCTAACTGGGCATTCAGTTGACCTAACCGGGTATTCAATTAATCTAACAGGTTAATATTGGTTATTTCACCTAAATATCTTCTGATTTTTTCGTATTAGGCACTCACTGTCACATTTCGGCCAAGTTAAGGATGAGAGAATAACGCCGTAATTGCTAAAAAACATCGAGTGCTTTGTCTTCATCTCGTATTATCGGGACTACCTACGAAAAACACATTTTCCGTTTTAAGCGATTTTATTCATTGTGGATAATATATATAATATATTATGATATAATATGATACGATATACATAAGATAAGTATGATAAACACTCAATAATCAATTTAGGTGGCCAATATTCCTTAACTGTTTCCAGTATGGCACTGAAAGGGACCCGTCCTCCGAGATTTTGACGCCAAATAAACTCAACTAGATAGGACTCCAAGTGAGGGCGGGCAGTCCCACGGTGCTTCTTATTCCTCCATTTCACTGACCCCCAAATCCTCTCAATGCGTTGTGTGTGCGCTCCCGTGTCGGGGTCAATGTTAGCTACGTAAAACAAAATAAAACGGAAAATGCCCAGTTAGGTCAAGTGAATGTCAGGTTAGGTTAATTGAATGCCCAGTTAGGTCAACTGTACGCCCTTGATGATTGGTTAGGTTAAGCTGTGATATTTTCGTTAGTTTAAACGAAAATGACGAGAGCAAAAATACATAATAAACAGTTTGGTAGTCCCGATAATACGTAAGTACCATATATATATATATATATATATATATATAACTTCATAGTGTTTCTTCTCAAAGCGAAGTCCTTCAAACTAAATGCTGACATACAAACAGTACACTGTATTGCATCAGCTGTAATCATAGAGTAACATGTTGAGAGAGTGTAAAGGGAATGCATTACATATATATACCATATTGGTCCGAATATGAGACGAGGTTTTTGTTCAATATCACGACCTTATAAAAATGCAACTCGTCTTATATTCACGGACAATATTCGAGTCACGTCGTAATGTGTCATACTTCAGGTATTTTTTAAGTATGATTATATGCCGCTGATTATATTATCAGCCTATTTTGTATTTTTGTATCATTGTCTATGAATAAACATTTTGTTTGGCAAGTTTTTGTTTACTTTTTCTACAAATTATGTTTTAAATATGATTAATAAAAATGTTATACCACAATGATTATCCGCCAATGATTATTATCCGTATGTATTTTTTTTTTAAATTTCAAACAAAATTTGTTGCACCACACCACAAAGTGATGGTCGTCTTATATTTGAGGCCGTCTTATATTTGTGCCAATACGGTGTATATCAGGGTGTCCAACCTTTTTTCATGAAGGGCCAGTGTGCAAATTTTAGGTAAAATTTTATTTTAAAATTAAATTTTATTCAAATAAAATATGACATTAGATAATGAATTTTCAGTATCCGCCAGCCGGGCCTGATACAAATCTTTAGCGGGTCTAACTCTGGCCTGTAGGCCGTATGTTGGATAAGCCTCGTATATATGATATGTATAGTGTATACAGTATATATCATTTGGTCGGAGAAATGGCAGATGAAATTTAATGTCGATAAGTGTAATGCACATCGGTTCTCGAAATAGCGAGTTTAGTTATTGTATAGCAAAAACCTTACTTCATTAACGAAGGAGAACGATTTAGTTGTTATGGTTACGAAAGTTTTAAAATTTTCAAAGCAATACGTCGAAGCCAGTAAGGAAGCTAATAAAGCGTTGGATTTTGTATGCCGAGATTGCGAATACAAACCTGAAGACATTATATTACCTTTATACAAGTCCTTAGTTCGTCTATATTTAGAGTACACTGTACAGTTTTGGTGTCCATACGAGGAAACGTATTAAAACACTTGAAAGAATTCAAAGAAGATCGGCGAAGCTTATACCTGACCTTCGTAATAAAAATTACGAACAAAGATTAACAGAACTTGGTCTAAACTCATCAGAAAAGAGAAGGTGGAGAGGAAATTTTTGCATTAGATAAAGAGAGCTTATAACCAGAAATAATGTATTTAAACTTAAGGATAGAAAGTTTAATAAAGCATTAGCACAAAACATTTTTCGGAGCTATTGAAAAATAGGGACCCCAGCCTTCTTTAGTTAGGCTTATAAGGCTAACTAACGAAAATATCACGACCTAACCTAACCAATCGTTAGGTTAACTGTACGCCCTTGACGATTGGTTAGGTTAGGTCATGATATTTTCGTTAGTTAGCCTTATAAAGCTAACTAAAGAAGGCTGGGGTCCCTATTCTTCAATAGCTCCCATTTTTCTTATAATATCATCAATATTTGGAATAGTCTTCCGCCGTGGATCGTAGTTAACATCAGTTAACATGTTTAAGAATAGATTAGATAGATATTATTCAGCAAATTGAGATACAACCTTGAGGGAGGTGAGCAGGGAGAGAGCAATTGGGGAAAGACGAATAAATAATGACGCGATGAAATGATGCTTCTTTTTCTTCTTAATAAATAAATAAAAATATCGTTGAAAAACTCTCATGGTGTAGATTAGATTATGTAGGTCAGTATTTCGCGCTATCCCTTTTTCTCCTCTACATCTTACTATCTCAATTTTTTTCATGTGTTTGTGTTTGTACGTATGAGGTAATGTGTATCCATGCTGTGAAAATTATTGGCGTTGGATCTTTCACCAAAGTTCGGGGAGCAGCCATAAAGGTTGTCTTCCGTAGGAGTTTCAAACAGAAACTCGTGTGAGAATTATTGTTTCTGAATAAAAGTTAACATCTGCGAAAGTGTGAACATTGTACAAGAGTTTTTACTTGGAATTTTCCACTCCTTTATCGTTCCTATTTTACTTCCTTCTTGGATATCTTAAAGTGGATCCTTGAGTCTTTGGTAGACTGTAACTGCTATAATATTTATGTAACATACACAAACACACACGCACACACACATGTGTGTGTGTGTATATATATTATATATATGATGAAAATAACCATGAAGGAAAAAGGAAACACACAATGGTGCTCAAGCGCTTTCGTCTAATGACATCCTGAGGAACACTGAAATAAATAACAAGTCTCGAACTTGCTATTTATTTCAGTGTTCCTGAGAATGTCATTAGACGAAAGCGCTTGAGCACCATTCTGTTTCCTTTTTCCTTCGTGGTTATTTTCATCATAAATATTATTCACGTGTTACTTTCGTGAAGTAATTTTCATATATATATGGGACTTTAGATATACCACTTACACAAATAGAAAAAATGATTACAACAACCAACGGGACTATAATCTATTAATCTATTTAATTACAGAACTAAAGCACTACAAACTAACAAAATCTAAGATCACTCTAGATCAGTGGTTCTTAAACTGGGGGCGCGAGAATATTTCAGGAGAGGAATAAAATTGTAACTGGAAGATAGATGTCTGTGTTTCGGCTTTTTTTATACCAACTAAATTTAATGAACTGTAATATTAGTCAATACACTTGAACATTAGTGGGGGTCGATGGGTCAGAAGTCAACTCGCAGTTGGGGTGCACCGGGCAAAAAAGTTTAAGAACCACTACTCTAGATTAACCCCAAAAAAAGAAATTGGGTAAGAGATAAAGATGGCAAACAAAATTGGCAATTTATCAAAAAGTTTGTAACAATTTTTACTTTTTTTGGTTATAAATTTAGATGGTTATTGAATTCACCGTATGGTTAGGTAAATGATTTAGTTATTGTCAGATACTTGATCGTATCTCTGAAAATAAATATATCATCGGTTACAAAAGTCGAGGTACACCGCGTCGTAAGATAGATGAAGAGTAGTGTATCCCTCGACTTTTGTAACTGACTGTGTGTTTTCTAAACATTCCTAAACGTTTATAAAACGACTATATGTAATATATATATATGTATATATTTATATATACGTTCTTGAACGTTTGGTAAGCAACTATTATTTGGATAATTGCATAATCAAAGACTTTTTATTGTTTACGTGAGACTTTCCCCAAAAAACGTTCTGATAAATTTAATATTTTTTACTTATGGACACTGTAAAAAATGTCCCTTTGAAGTCCTAAGAAAGTCCAGAAGACGCATGAATTTACCGTCCGTTCCAAAGTTCTTTCTTAGGATACTAGATGAACAATACATAACTTCAGGACAGGAAATCTTCGTAGGACATCCTTTATACGTCGTAGAAAGTGTTCTTGAGTTTTAACAAAGTCCAAAAGACTTAAGTTGTAGTCATCTTTTCCTAGAGACTTCCCTGTGACTTTCACAGGACAACAGAAAACTTACTTACGATTGTTAATATAATATATATATATATATATATATATATATATATATATATATATATATATATATATATGTGTGTGTGTGTGTGTGTGTGTGTGTGTGTGTGTGTGTGTGTGTTTAAAGTTAAATTAGTCATTCTTCTTTTATAAAAAATACATTGTACAAATGTAACAAAATAAAAATTAAATGTACTAAATGTAATCTACTTCGGCAATTACATATAATATTTGACATAATAATAATTCGCAATTTTCTTTTAAAAGATTTTAAATGTCTTCCCAACTTGGACGCTATTCATGTGTTAATGGATGGTCATGAATCATCTGAAGTATGAATCACGTGATCAGCGTTTCCGTCCCCCACCCACTTCCAATTGTTTTCCAGCCTTTTCTGGCATTTGGCCTCGTAGGGGTGGGTGAATTTCCCTCCATCGTCTTGCGGGAGGCGTTGGTGCTCCATCGTTGGCACCTATTGTCATGTTTTTATGGGACCTGTTAGCTTCTTCTGGGGCGACTGGGCCCCGGAGTTCGGATCCCCAAACCTATAACGTGAGCTTGCTCTCACAATTGCGCCTGTCTGGTTAATTCCGGGAATCCAACTGAATGCACCTCGTTAAGTTTCTGTACCTTTCTAGCATTGTCTTTTAAATGTCTCTCTCTCTCTCTCTCTCTCTCTCTCTCTCTCTCTCTACTTCAAAACCGGTTTTACGACTGCGACCATCTCCAAACGAGTAAAAGCGACGAATCTTCCTCTCGATCGTAATGAAATTCGGCTCGTTTGTAACGATTACAATACAATAACGTTTAACGAGAGATAAACAAGGAAAACATCACTTATGTTTTGTTCCTCGACGACATCTCGGCAGGAAACGAAATATATATGGAAATTTTACCTTACGTGTATTATAGTTTTACAAAACATTTTTTGTATATATATATATATATATACAGGGTGTCCCGTAAGTCTGGACCCATAGGGAAAAATAATAAAATTACAAAATAGTCCAAAAATTTATTACATAATCTGTTCAAAGTGTCCGCCGTTGTGTCGCACACATAGTTGAAGACGCAATCTCCACTGCGACAGCACTTTCTGAATCACAGTCGCAGAAATTTCTTGACACGCCTCCACAATGCGTGCTTTAAGGTGGAAAATGTTCTGAAGTTTGACCTCGTACACTTTGGCTTTCAAGTGGCCCCACAAATAAAAATCATAAAAAATAATAAAAAAATAATAATAATAAAATAATAATAATAACATAATAAAAAAATATATTATAAATCCCTATGGGTCCAGACTTACGGGACACCCTGTATACGAGAGTATTTCAATAACTATCCGCACTTTTAATTTTAGTGATAATACAGTATACTGTATATAATACAGGGTGGGCCGTAAGTTTCCATACATAGGAAAAATAAACATTTTTTTATGGACAACCATTTTTATTTATATAATATGCTCTACATGGTTGCCATTGTTTTGAAAACACATTTCAATACGTGTTCCCCACTGTTGATGAACACGCATTAGCACAGTTGACGTTATGCTTGTAATGGCGTTGGTGATACGTTCCTTTAGATGATTTATGTCTCGTATCTTTTCCTGATACACCATGGCCTTCAAGTGCCCCCAAAGATAGAAATCAAGGGGGGTGAGATCTGGGGATCTGGGAGGCCACTCCACAGGACCACGCCGACCAATCCAAGCATCCGGAAACTGCTGATCCAAATACCGACGCACGTGAAGACCATAATGAGGTGGAGCTCCATCTTGCTGGAAGTAAACTGGGAAGTTACCTTCCTCGTTTAGCAGGGATGGGAAAATCTCTTCTTGCAACATGTTAAGATACCTTTCGGCATTAAGATTTCCACTGACAAAAATTGGTCCAATAATTCTGTCACCCCATATCCCGGCCCACACCATCACTTTACCGGCACCTTGCATCTTCGTCGGACTCAGCCAGTTAGGGTTAGCATTACTCCAATAACGTATGTTTTGCCGATTAACCTCTCCATTGACGTAAAAATTTGCTTCATCAGTAAACAAGATCTTAGTTGAAAAGTTTGCATCCTCGTTCACTTTGGTTAATGCCCATTCACAGAATTCCATCCGTCTATCCGGGTCGTCTTCACTCAAATGCTGTGCCATATGCAATTTGTATGGATGCCATTTGTTTGCTTTCAAAATGCGCCTGATACTCGATCTGCTGACACCACTTTCTGCAGACAACCGTCGTGTACTTTTTCTGGGACTCCGTGTAAGCGCTGTAAGTATCGTAGCTGTTGTGTCTTCATCGGTGGCTGTACGTCTTGGACCACTTCGCGGTTGATCTGCAACATTTCCAGTTTTCTGAAACTTGTTAATAAGTTTTGCCACAGTGTCGTGTGTGATGTTCGTTCCATGTTGTCTGTTAAAGTTCATTGCAACCATGCGACTGCTTCCCGACCCAGCCATCAGTATGATTTCAATTCGTTGCTCTTTCGTCAAACGCATATTCTTAGGGTATCTGAAACATAAAAACAAACGTTTAATTTTTCCTATGTATGGAAACTTACGGCCCACCCTGTATATACTCGTAATAACGAGCCAAACTGAGATCTATAGGCTTATTTAGGCTACCAACAGTATAGGCTTATTTAGGCTACGCGTAGCTGTCACATATCGTACGAATAGTGAGCATGGCTGCGCCGCTTTCAATTTGTACTCTGGAAGAACAGAGATCCGTGGTTTGTTTTTTGTGGCAGAAGGTGTGAAAGGAGCTGAAATTCACACGCGTTTATGTGCTCAGTATGGGAATAATGCGTTACCACGGCGAAGTGTGTACGAGTGGATTCAAATGTTCAAGGAAGGTCGGACATGTGTGACAGATGCTCAGCGCTCAGGACGACCGTCAACATCAACCAGTGGTGACAAGCAGGAAGAAGCCAGAGCCATGATTTTCGATGACAGAAGATTAACAATAAAAGAAATTGCATCTTCATTAGACATTAGTCAAGGGTCAACTTATTCGATAGTTCATGACATTCTTGGCTTTCACAAGGTTTGTGCAAGATGGGTGCCCAAACAGTTGACAGAAGAGCATCAGCGTAATCGTATGGACGTCTGCTCTCGTCTTTTGGCGCGGTATCATAATGAAGGTGAAAACATTTTGGAGCGCATTATCACTGGAGATGAAACCTGGATCCATCACTATGAACCAGAAAGCAAACGACAGAGCATGCAATAGAAGCACCCAACATCTCCCGTTGCAAGGAAGTTCAAAGCGCAGCCGTCAGCAGGTAAAGTTATGCTAACACTGTTTTGGGATACACGAGGCCCTATCCTTGAAAATTATCTAGAGCAGTGGTAGGCAACCTTTTTTGAAACTGGGTCAATTTGATTTCTTGGTAATTTGATAATAGGTCAGTGTTCAAAATTTAAATCAAAATACACTATTTTTGGGACATTTTTAAATAAAAAAACTCTTCATGTAATAATATTTATTATTTTATATATAACTATATACTACATTTGACCCGCGGGTCAGAGGTTGCCGACCGCTGATCTAGAGCGTGGAACATTACAGCACCCAAGTAAGGGAATACCTGTACCAACAATTCCCTGGTCATTGGATAGGACGTCGAAGGCTGGAATGGCCAGCTAGAAGCCCGGATCTCACACCACTAGATTTTTGTCTCTGGGGCCACTCGAAAGCGCTGGTATACGCAGAAAAAATTAGGAGTGTTGAACATTTGCGGCAGCGCATTATTGGGGTATGTAATACCATTACTCCTGACATCATTCACCGTGTGCTTGCTGACTGAGTATCACGTCTGAATTTGTGTATTGAAAACAATGGTAGACATATTGAGCACGTTCTGTAACTAAAAGCTTTTGTTTTGCCTTTTTTTATTATTTTTCCTATGATGCCGGACTTATGGGACACCTTGTGTGTGTGTGTATATATATATATATATATATATATATAGAGAGAGAGAGAGAGAGAGAGAGAGAGAGAGAGAGAGAGAGAGAGAGAGAGAGAGAAATAAGTAAATTTCAAGTAAAGTGACAGTATAGAAATATTTATATATATATATATATATATATATATATATATATATATAAGCAAACAACCACAAGGAAAAGGAAACACAAAGTCCGAGCGCTTTCGTGATATATTCACATTATCAAGGAGGAACAGAAAGCGCTCGGACTTTGTGTTTCCTTTTCCTTGTGGTTGTTTGCTTATTAATAAGGTCACGTGTTATTTTGTGATTCTAGTGCATATATATATATATATATATATATGGTGTTGCAGTGAACATCTTCAAAAGAAGATTAGACGCCTGACTCAGAACAATCCCCGATGAGCCGGGCGTACGTGGCTATGTTAGGTGGAGAGTACAAGAAACCAACTCACTACTTCACCAGGCCAACTCGAGAGGAGGGGCGACAAGCTTGACTTTCGTGAAATGAGGACCATCGCGCGGAACCTTTGAAAGGTTGAAAAAAATATATATATATATATATATATATATATATATTATATATATATATATATATAGCCTCTCTCAGTGGGAATTATTTTTACGAAGTTGAGAGGTTTTGAACAGTCACATTTGAAGACGACTTCACCATTTGTGAAGTGACCCGTTAATTGGTGGAAAGTGATTTAAATAAACTTCTCAAAGTATGAATAAAGACAATTTTTCAGGCTTTCAATCTTTACTTTTTAACGAATCAATTAATTAAAAGGAAAAAAATTAAATCCTGAATAATCATTCATTCCTCGATTTTAACATCATCATTATTATCATCATTGTTATCGTCTGTACTGAACGGACGCATTTCCTGAGCTCTCTGATATTGCTTTTACTTTTGCATATTGCTAATAATTTTACTTTTGGAAAGTTTTGAATTTTATATACTCGCGTTTATATCGACATTGTTATAGTTAAGTAATCGTATATTAGTGGTTTTTAGCGATTTAGAAGTTTTCATAGCGTGCCGGCTTAATTTAACTTAAACTTGTGACGGTTATAAACTATTTTTAACAGCGCGATGCCGTCGCAGAAAGCGTCGTGTGTTAGGTGTGGGGTAAACCGGTGGTATTCGGATTTTAAAGATTATAATGGCGGTCCTATGGCGATTACCGAGAGATCAGTTTGTTTCTTTTGCGAGTTAAGGGAGGAAATAGTTGACATAAAACGCAGTGTACGTGAGGTAACGGAAAGACTTGCAACGCTTGATGAGGGCAGGGGTAGGGCTACGGTTGACGAAAGCCGAACCAATACTAACGTTGAAGACGTTAGTAATTTGAAGGGTGAGGTGCGTAACCTAGTTTCTAGTTTAGGTAGCTTGTCGGGAAGGTTGGATAGAGTTGAGGAAGGGGTTAAGGTTGGTCCGAGATTAGTAGATGGGGAGGGATTTAGAGAAGTTAAGGGTGGAGCTAGGCCGCGTACGTTAGGTGATAGGAATCCCCCCCTATCGAGGTTTCGAACCCTTTCGCCCATTTGGAAAGGGACGTGAATGAGGGGGAAACTATTTTAATTGGGGACTCTTTAGTGCGCCATATGGACAAGAGTTCGTTGAACGGCATCCAACCAAGAGGAGGAGGGTCTGTCTCCCAGGGGCCAGGGTTGACAGAGTTAGAGACGAAGTGGATAGGATTGACGTTGCCTCCCGTCACTCGATGTTGGTGACGATGGTAGGAGGCAACGACTCGTATAGGCCCGATACGAGAGTGCCTGACCTTTTGGAGAGATATAGGGGGTTAATTAGGTCCCTGAAGGCGAGGTCAGATAGGTCTTTAGTTCTAGGTATTACCCCTAGGCACGGTTTGGGTCTTAGGATTACGTCAAAAACAATATTTTTAATAATAAATTAGAAGAGATTTGTGCTGAGGAAAATGTACCCTTCGTAAAGCTGTGGTCGAATTCAGTGATCCTAGCCTTTTTATAAAAGATGGGGTGCATTTTAATGAAATAGGTAATGCTAGGCTAGGTAGGTTAATGACGAAAACGTACGAAAGCTGTATAGGTCGAAGCCTTCTTTAAACGTTGTGGGTCCGGGAACGCGGGCCCGACGTGAAAAATAGTTTAAAACCGGCCCGTGGTAAAAAATAACTTAAACGTCTTTTATTGTAACGCGCGTAGTATTAGAAATAAATTAAACGAATTTAAGGCGATAATTTATTCCGGCAACTACGATATAGTTGCTATCACTGAAACGTGGTTAAATACCGTGACTCGGGACTTGTTGGGGGAACTTGATATACCGGGTTTTAAACTCTTTACTAATGATAGGTTACATAGGTTTGGTGGCGGCGTTTTGCTGTACATTCGTAATTCCCTTAGGGCTATCGAGGTTAAGATAGATTTTCCGGCAGCAATTAATGCGTTGAAGTTAGGGCGCGTAGTATTAGTTTTAATTTTGTTGTTGTTTATAGACCTCCCGTTCAACCCCTCGATACAGATACTAGATTTTACTCACTTCTTGGTAACTTTATTGACAATCGGAATAGTATAATTGTCGGAGACTTTAACTGCCCTAATGTTAATTACGAGACTTTTACTGGTAATGAGGAGGGTTTGAGATTGAGTTCATGGAGATAATTTTTTACGACAGATGGTTACCGAACCAACGCGCGGTGACAATATTTTAGATTTGGTGATGACGAACGGCGAAATATAGTCGAAGGTTTAGAAGTAGGCGAGAGTTTAGGATGTAGTGATCATCAAATTCTTAGGTTTAAGTTATTGATAGAAAACACTAAGGATAGTAACGTAATAGAAGTCCCTGATTTTCGTAGGGCTAATTTTGATAGTTTTGCGGATAGGATGAGAGTAGTGGACTGGGATAACTTATTTATGGGTAATGACACAAATTTGCATTGGGAGGCGTTTAAAGAAAGTTTTATGAATATTGAAAGGGAGTTTATTCCTCGTAGGCCCAAGCGCGCTAGAAATCATGGTAGGCCCAAGTGGTGGACTAGGGAAATAGGCGAGTTCATAAACGAGCGTAACAGAGCGTATAGACTTAATAAGCGCAATGGCACGGCAGCTAACTTTAATAGATATATCGAGCTTAGACGTCAGGTTAAAAGATCAGTTAGGAATGCTAAGCGTAATTTAGAGATACTTATAGCTGCGGATAGTAAACATAATCCAAAAAAGTTTTTTGAATACGTCAATAATCGTAAGCCGATAAAAGATAACATAGGCCCTCTAGTGGATGTTAACGGCGCTTTGGCTTCTGACGCTCAGGCGATGGCGGGTATTTTCAATAACTTTTTTGCGACAGTTTTTACCGTAGAAGACGTAAATAATGTCCCCGACGTGGACGATATCGTTCCATTTAGTAGCGAGACTATTTTGGATGAAATAACTGTTTACGAGGGTGAGATTGCGCATTATATCGATAGGCTAAAAGTTAGCAAGGCTCCAGGCCCTGACGCTTTTTATCCCAGACATTTGAAAGATTTGAAAGACGTTATCGTAGGCCCCTTAACGAAGATTTTTAATCAGTCACTCGAAACGGGGATTATTCCTGAAGACTTCAAATTAGCTAACGTCACGCCATTTTTAAAAAAGGCGACCGCACAGTAGCTAGCAATTATAGGCCCATTAGCTTAACGTCAATTGTCGGTAAACTTTTGGAATCCGTAGTTAGGGATCGTATCATCGATCACTTAAAAGTAGAGATTTGATTAATAGTAGTCAGCATGGGTTTCGACGCCATAGTCTTGTTTAACTAATTTGTTAGAATTTTATAACGAAATAGTGCGCGAATACGATAGGCATAGAGCGGCTGACGTTATTTATTTAGATTTTAAAAAGGCGTTCGATACAGTTCCGCATAGGAGATTAATTGCGAAGGTTAAAGCGCACGGTATACGCGGTCAGGTAGCTAACTGGTTAGAGAATGGCTTCGTGCTAGGAGACAGAGGGTCGTAGTTAATGGTAGTGAATCGGGGTGGTTGGATGTAGGTAGCGGTGTCCCACAGGGTTCAGTGTTAGGCCCATTGCTATTCGTAATTTACATTAACGACATAGATGTAGGATTGACTAGTAACGTGTCAAAATTCGCGGACGATACTAAAATAGGCGGTAAGGTTGTTAACGAGGACGATAGAAATAGGCTCCAAGAC
The DNA here is from genome assembly GCA_023014485.1 of Bathynomus jamesi. NCBI lineage: Eukaryota > Metazoa > Arthropoda > Malacostraca > Isopoda > Cirolanidae > Bathynomus > Bathynomus jamesi. The sequence continues at coordinate 399,168 of JAJOZX010000956.1, read as the reverse complement.
GATGTAAATAGGATTATGGAGTGGACGGATAAGTGGCAGATGCAATTTAACGTAGACAAATGTAAAGTTTTGCATATAGGTTCTCGTAACAATAATTACACGTACACGATGGATGATAGGAGTTAGCGAGCGTTGACGAGGAAGTAGATTTAGGCGTACGCGTATCTAAGGATTTAAAGGTTAGGAACCAGTGCCTGGAGTCTTGCGCAAAAGCTAATAGGATGTTAGGCTTCATAGCGCGTAATTTCGAATTTAAATCGAAGGATATTATATTGCCCCTTTACAAGTCCCTAGTCAGGCCTCATTTAGAATATGCCGTTCAGTTTTGGTGCCCGTACTTGCGTGAGGATATTGATAGGTTAGAAAGGGTTCAGCGTCGTGCCACGAAACTAATTCCGTCATTGCGCAAAGCCTTATGAAGATAGGATTAAAGAGTTAGACTGTATTCACTCGAAACTAGGAGATTAAGGGGGGAGCTTATTGAAGTTTTCAAAATCGTTAATAACATCGATAACGTAAATTTTGACAAATTGTTCACTTTCGAAATAATACTCGTAATAACGGATTTAAGTTGCGTGGCAGACGTTTCATTACTAATATCGCTAAAAACTTCTTTACGTTTAAAGTAATTGATAAATGGAATAATCTTCCCGCGTCAGTCGTTCACTCTACCAGCGTTAATATGTTTAAGAACCGTTGACAGACATTTTAAAAATATTAACGTTGTTTAATAAAAAAAAACAAAGTTAGCAACAGGAGCTCTGGTGGTGGTCGAGGATGAGTCTGTTGACGATTAATGCCAGCTTGTGACATGCCAGCGTGTGATGCCAGCAATAAAAATTAAAAAAAAAAAAAATTAGACTAACACGAACGTAGATGTAGCTCGTAGCGTAAACTAACCCACTTTTTGTTTAACTTTACCTACTTTTTTTTTTTCTTATCCTCTCCTTACTTGCATGTCTAACTCTTTTCTTGCATTTGTAGTTTGCATGGTATGACAGTGAGTTAAGACTGTGTTTGCATGGTTTGTAAGCGTTCTTATTTTACTTCTTTTCATCTTTCACCCCTCTCCTATTCTCCGACTATTTTTCTGACTTGTCGGCAGTGGCCGGCGGATGATGATGGTGAGTCTTTTTCTCTTTTTCTGAATGAATGTTAACCCATGAGTGATAGGTGTTGCTACTTACTTAACCCCTTATTTCTTCTCTCTTAACCCCCTACTCTTTCCTTTCTCTCGGGCTAACCTTAGAGTGGATCTTAGGGTCTTTGTTAGCCTTAGCTTCTGTAGATCATCATTATTAATTAGCTGTCGAACGAAATAGGTTTTCATGAGACAGACAACATGAAGTAAGATAATTGAGCTAATTTTCCGTTTTATTGCTCACAATCAAACCAAAATCCTAAATGTTACCAAATAAATTAATAATAAAAATATAATACATTTATCGTTATTAGAGTGGACACATTTATCACTATTACACATTTCTGAAAAAAAAAAATAAAAACCAGCTTAGTTCTGCGTTCCATTAAATTCCATTTGGCTGATTGTAATTTTTTTTTCAGTATCTTTTTTTATTATTTATTTATTTGTTTATTGTTTTGCCTGAAATGCTGTCGAAACAAAGGAAAGTCGTTTGTTTCAGTATTATTCGTTTCGCTATATTTGCTTCTATATTTACGTATCTTTTTACGAATATTGTTTCAACTTCGGAGTAAAATAAATTACTACCCTTTTTTCCACTTCAAAAAGAAGAGTGAATTTTTATATCTTTAATTCTATCCACGTTTTTGCGAAAAGGTTATTAAACACGCATCTGATATTAACGCTTAAACGTTTACATCATTCATTCTATCGAATTTGTTCTAGCTCTATAACGCCAGACGATTTTATTTCAGTCTGAATGAAAGAGTTTTTTTTCTGTAGGAGAGATGAAAGGTAGAGTAAAATTTGCACTGTTATTTTCCTTATTGGTTCTGGAATCTCGCAACCTTTCTTTTGCTGTTATACGGGGCGTGGGTCGGGAGAGGGGCTATAACTTAAAATTGAAAGCTATTAAACGGAGAATACATGGGCTATTTTCAATTTAAAATGATAATGTCGCTGAAATATGTATGGGAAGAGCTGTAATGAAATTTCTAAAAATACATTCAAGGTACTTATTTATGAACAGGCAATAAACTTCGTATTGAAAGAAAAAATTAGTTTCTCGTTCATTCTTTTGACTTTTCAAATTTATGATTTTGGGTAAAAACTTTAACGGGAGCTTCATTCACTAGAGATTTTTCGAAAATACGATATACTTTTTCGCCTCATTTTCATTTAATATGTCATTGTTTGGTACGTAAGGTCAGTAATTCTCTGTATCAGTAATTCTACTTATGCATCTTTACTTTAAGTTCAATTGAATGAAAATGGATCCTAGGATTACATCACCAAAATCGAATGTCATGATGTCGACGTTCGGCCTTAAGAAAGTCGATCTTATAATAATTTAAACCACCTTAACATGAATTTAAATGATATGCATAAGGTCGAGATTTTCGACATTATGCGAGTTCATAAATTTTGGTTTCGACATTATGTATGTCGACTTTGTAAAGATCGACATTGTTCGGCCCGGATCCTATTTATTTGTCACTGTTTTCTATATAATTTATTTCTTTCTTCTTCTTTTACTGAAGTACTTTATGTAGATAGTATATCGCATGAGTTCCCTTCATTTTACTTCAAAAGTTCCCAGTATCTCACTCGCCTGGCTTAGTGGTAGATCGCCGGGCCCTTAATCTGAAGGTCCTGTGTTCGAGTTCCGTTTCGCATTTCAGATTTCAATGATTAAGATATTTTTCTGGGTCTTGGTGGGATAGTGGTCCGAATCCCATGAAAAGTTGTAGGTTCCCTCCGACACATGACCATCGCTATTACTAAGGAGATTAAAAAAACTAATTATTATTTTATTATTATTATTATTATTATTATTATTATAATTATTCCATTATCTTCTGAATTATAAATTTCTATTAATTATATTTACATTAAGACTATTTTGTTACTAAAAATTACATATAATCGAATTATCTAATTTGAAACAATATATAGGATCAATCGTTGTGACCTCATATAACTTCTACCCTCAAAATTAAACCTTCTGAATTTAGAACTTATAACTCCTTTTTGAGGGCGCATTCTAGGGGAAGTTTTTCCTTTTTTGGGATATCAAAGCTTCTTCTTGTCAGATAATATAATACCGGTAACTTTTTTAATTATACGTAACTTCTTTAGATAGAAGAAATGATTTTTGGAACTTCTTTTTGGAGTAATTTGAGACAATAGAAGATAATATTTCTCTGTATAGAATGTTGCGGGAAGTCTTTGTTTACCGTGTACAGGCTTTCAAACCCGACTGCCAAATCGTTTTCGAAGCCATTGTTCTCATAACAGCAAAACAAACAGCAGCTTTTGAATCATAACTAACACTCAAGACTTAAAATGCTCTTACTTTAATGAATATGAGTTAGTTTTATGTTTTTATTATAGTATTTTATTCTGAAAGTGAAAAACGGATAAAAAAACAAGGAAAACTTAAAATACAAAAGGATATTATGAAATAAATATTATAAATAATTATATTGAAGTTGGGATACACTGTTTCATACCTACCTTACCGCCCAGTGTATCCCAACATTTGGAATCAATGATATATATAAAGGTTGATTCAAAATAATAATAAATAATAAACTAGAACTTTATTATGTACATAATTAAGCATGTAAACACAACAGTTAATAGTCATTTCGAGTGAAATATTCAAAATGTCTGCCATTTACACACAAACGTGCAATGCAACATCCCAAAACAGATCGGCACACAGTATAAGTGTTCAAATTAGTTGAGATTTTGCACACTTCCCGAACAATCGCTTCCTGTAAGTGTTGCACATTTTCAGGGTTAGCACCATACATTTTGTCCTTCAGATACTAACCCTCAATTTGTGAAACACTTACGAGAGGTGGTTATTCGGGAAGTACACAAAATCTCAACAAATATGAATATTGCTGCGTGCCAATCTGTTTTGGGACGTTGCGCCGCGTGTTTGCGTGTAAATGGTGGACAATTTGAACATTTAACATAAAATTACTTAAATGTTGTTTTTACATGCTTATTTATGTACACAGTAAAAATTTTGTTTATTAAGTGTAGTTAGTATTCAAAATAAATAATTTTACAATGGGTCTACATTATTTTGAATTACCGTATATATCGAGTAGCCCAAAAAAAACGCCTTGAGATTTGAACATCAATAACTTCAAAAATATACAGTTTACACTTCCAAAATTTAAATAACTTTTACCTCAATCTATTGATAAGCCATCACAAAAATTTCAGACCTTTAGACAAAATACTTTTTCCACAGCTGAGGGAACAATGAGATATGGTGAAAAAAACGAATACCCTAAATCCTAAATGTGTATAGTTGTACCTGGCAACCATTCTAAGACTTGTAGTAGTTTCCTTAGCCTATGGATAATCTGTTAGTCTCTGAAAAACGTCAGATGATATAGGCTACGCCCATCTTAAATGCTGTTTTTTAAACTTACCCTTCAAATTATGGTTCTAACTAACGGTGAAAAAGCGGTGACTGAAAAGTGTTTCTTGGAAAAAAGATGGACTGGGGCAAGAGTTTTGAGGGAATTTCCAGGAATAACTTGTAATGTTACATCTGTGATAGAATACTTAAAAAACTTAAAGCAACCGGTTCGATGGCACGGAAGCGTGAAAGTGGTCGGCTAAAACAGTTTACATTCAAGACAATATATCAATGATCGAAATGATGAGCCTATCTCAAGAGGATCGACCTGGATCACACTGCTCTCAGAGGAAAATTGCAAGAAATTTAGGTATCAGTCGAAGTTCCATACAAAGAATGCAGAGAACGGCAGGAATTAAAGCATTTAAAAGGATCCGTGTTTCAAGACGTGACAGCAGTGTAAGAGCTAAAAGAAAAATTTGTTGTAGAAAATTGCTTGATAGATTTTCGTCCAATGATGTTAAAAAAATAGTTTTTACAGATGAAAAAGATTTCATCATCGAGATTGCTCGAAACTCCCGGAACGATGTTGTTTATTGTCGGGGTAAGAAAGACATTCCTCCATCGAGACTTTACCATCAGACAAGCCTGATTGTCGGTGTCTGTATTATGGAAACAATTTCATACTCCAACAAGCAGTGCTGGGAAGTATTTAAATACATTTGTATTTAAATACGTATTTAAATACATTTGTGTATTTAGAACTGTATTTATAAATACATTGTTTTTCATGTATTTAAATATAGTATTTAAATACTTTAATGAGTATTTAAATACAATGTATTTAAATACTCAAAATATAAAAATGTAAATACTTTTACTGGTTTAATACACGTTCTGTACTAGCACAGTACGACGCGTCGACAGTGTAGTACAGCATGGTTCATGTTTCAACGTGTCAGTTCAATCAGTTGTGACTTGTGTGCCACTCTTAGTCGAAAGCGGTTGATTTCTTTATCGTGTGCGTGTCATGGCTTCAACAAGCAAATCCGGTGAAAAACAGTGATATATCTGCAGATAACAATTTAGTGCACCCTCTGTTTGATGGAAAATACTTTAAAATTAAATCTAAAGACGGTAATAAGGTAAAGTGCACCTGCTTGCTGTGTAAACACGAAGTCTCTGCTGCAAGCAATGCTACAACGAATCTGTACACTCATCTGAAGGTAAGTGTTTTTTAGACATCAAAAAATATCTTGAAATTGACCGAATAATCGTACAAAACGGCTCTGCCTTAAGTGGGCCTGTGTAACTAACTCGTTGCAATCAATCCAATTTGCGATGGAAAATTCATTGATGAAAAAGCTTTTAAAATCGTCTGATCTATCGAGTGGTGTATTTATTTCGAAATTCACCGTGTCCCCTAAAGTAGAAATTTATCAAAAATTGATATCAATGATTATTATTGATTCATTAATTATCGATCATTATTCATTAGGTAATTCATGTTTATTTTTTTCACAGTGTGTCCACCCTGACATGATTCAAACTGTGCAAAAGTATGTAGCAACGAAACGAGAGAGAAAAGCAAGTCTTGATGGAAGTGATCCATCTTCATCGAGTAGCGCCAGTAAGCAACAGAAAACGATCACTATCGAAGAAAGTTTTGCGGCTAATCCCAAGAAAGTAAAACAAGTGGATGTCGATAAAAGCATTGCTGAATTCATAGTTCAGGGCATTCATCCTCTTGCTACCATTGAGCAACCAGCTTTTGTGAAACTTGTCACAAGTAAGTAATTAATACAGTAATTTATACTGAATTATCAGTTATTGATAGAATGATAGTTACTACTAAAATATCCTATTAATGCTTCAACATTTTAGCGACCTTATATTCATTCTTTTTAATGGTATAATTTTTATTTTCAGCTCTGAATCCAACTGTGAATGTTATTTCACGGCGGAAACTATCCCGAAACCTGCTTGACGACGAGAAACGCTTGAAGACGCTGTTAAGGAACAAGATAGAAAATCTGTCCCACATATGTCTTACAGCGGACATATGGTCTACGCGTCACCGCAGTTTTCTGGGTGTAACTGTTCATTGGGTTAGTGTGTATACTAGTGTAAATATATTTATTTTGAAGTAAAGTTAATGGAAGACAATTAAAGAAAACAATCGACAATAATGCGATATAGCTATATCGTTTTATGATGTGTATGCAATATGGCTATAATTTAATATATAGATATATATTTATAATCATTTACATTTATTTTTTTTTACCTCATAACTAATTTTCAAAATATTTTTTACAGATTGATGAAGCTATCTTTGAACGACACAGTGGGGCACTGGCTTGCTGTCGATTTAGAGGTGAGCACAGTTATATTAAAATTGCGGATCAGATGGAAGATTATCATGAATGACTATAACATTCCAATAGACAAGGTTGTGAGCACCGTTACAGATAACGGCTCCAACTTTATCAAAGCATTTAAGGAATTTGGCATCAAGGCTGTCGAGTCCGAACAAGTTGATATCGACGATGACGAATCCCAATATGATTCAGACAATGAGGTTGAAAATGATCTGCAAATGGAAGACGGTTTGTTGGATGAAGATGAAGACGGCTCTGATCCCAGTTTTAGCCTGTCCAAACATGTACGTTGCGCATCGCATACACTAAGTTTGGTGGCCACTACCGATGCTAAACAGGCTCTAAAGACTTCTTCATTTTCAACCATCAACCACTCGGCGATGGGAAAATGTTCCGCGCTCTGGAATAAGAGTGGACGACCGAAATCAGCTGAAATCATTAAAAATGTATTGAACTGCACCTTGCGTCTACCTTGTCCAACACGGTGGAACTCACTGTACGACTCCCTCACCGTGCTACTGAAGCACAAAGCGAAGCTCCACGAACTAATGACTGCTCTAGAGCTACCAACATTCAAGACGCATGAAATTGAATTTCTCAAAGAGTATGTTGCTGTGCTGGCACCAGTTGCCACGGCGATTGATCGCCTCCAAGGTGATAAAAACAGTTTCTACGGAGAGCTGCTGCCTACTCTACTATCCGTAGAAAATAAACTGAGTCAACTGGAATCGAAGCCCCTGAAGCATTGCCGTCCACTGATCAACGCCATTCTTCAGGGGTTCCAAAAGAGATATAAAAATTATCTCTCCTTAGCTAATGAACGCCAAGTCACCGACGCCATCATTGCAACAGCCACGCACCCATACTTCAAACTGCGTTGGGTAGACATAAACAAGTCTTGGAACTCCGAAACTCAACGAGGAGTGGTTAAAAGCATTTTAATCCGTGCCGCCACTACTGTCGACCAAGACCCGCAAGCAGATGACAATACATCTAGTGGTGCATCGGACGGCGATGAGTACTTTGGCTTCGCCCACAATTCTTCGTCTTCGAGGTCCTCTATTGCACCATCTGCAGACATGAATGTATTGGCATTTCTACAAGATTCCGATCGGACCATCAACAGTTTGGGAAAACATCCTCTCATAAAAAGACTGTTCCTCCGCTATAACACGACATTACCATCTCGGCACCGGTAGAGCGAATATTCTCATTCGCGGGAATCACTTTGACTCCAAAAGAAACTCTCTTTCAGACAAAACTTTTGAAATATTGGTTTTGATCCGCAGCAACCGTGAAATAAAAGAGAATTCGTAAGGTGCTTATGTTTATGTTTACGTCTTATGTTTACGTTTTATGTCTCATCTACTCATTAATTGTTACTCATTTTGCAATGATATAATGAGTAGTATAATATGTCACTGGTTGAACATCGTAAGTTCTAAGTTCTTTTGTTTTTGTTTTGTTCTAAAAAGGGAAATATATATAATCGGAAATTAGATTGTACTATTTCTTTATCCTTTATCAAGCATTTTATATTGTTGTTACTCATGAATTAGTGAATGCATATGTTAAAATTTGTATGTATTTAAAATGTATTTACAAATGTATTTAAATGCAATTGATGTATTTTGTATTTAGTATCTAAATACATTCGTAAAATGTATTTAGTATTTAGTATTTAAATACATTTCTCCCATGTATTTAGTATTTAGTATTTAAATACATTCAATGTATTTATTGCCCAGCTCTGCCAACAAGATGGTGCTAAAGCTTATACTAGCAAGTTCACACAGGATTATCTGCAACAGAATGTAGTCAACTTCGTTGGAAAAAAACGACTGGCCCCCGCAATCACCTGATTGCAATCCCATGGATTATTGCATGGAACACTCTAGCAAAGAAGATTTATGAAGGCCAAACAGAAAAGTTTACAGAAATGCAGTTAAAGAAAAACATACTCGAATGTTGGGACAAAATAACATTAACAGAAATCAGAAAATGTATCATGTCATGGAAGAAAAGGTTAAGATTAGTTTGTAAGCAGGACGGCGGACATATTGATCACATTTGTTGATAAGATGTGAATAATAAATTTTGTTCAGTTTATGATATTCATTTTTTTCACCAAACCTCATTGTTCCCTCAGCTGTGGAAAAAGTATTTTATGTAGAGACCTGAAATTTTTAAGATGGCTTATCAATAGATTGGGGTAAAAGTTGTGTAAATTTTGGAAGTGAGAACTGCATATTTTTTAAGTTATTGATGTTCAAATCTCAAGGCGGTTTTTTTTGGGCCACCTGATTATATATATATATATATATATATATATATATATATATATATATTATATATATATATATATATTATATACATTTAAACTGCAAAACACACAGTAATTAACGTAAAGAACGACGCTTGTATAGGAGAATATCCCGCGCAAGATGAGAGAGAGAGAACGAAACAAATGAAAAAATGAGGTAACCACCCTGGAATCGAACCCGGGATCTTCCGATTGCCGGTCAGATATGATAACCATTACACCATGGGCCTCACTCAAACAAATGCCGTAATTCTTCTACATACGCACAGAAACCAATGCCCCAAGGGGGCACCTCCCGCATGCCGTACATTTTATACATTTAAACTGCAAACACACAGTATAATTAACGTAAAGAACGACGCTTGTATAGGAGAATATTCCGCGCAAGATGAGAGAGAGAGAGCGAAACAAATGAAAAAATGAGGTAACCACCCAGGAATCGAACCGGGATCTTCCGATTGCCGGTCAGATATGATAACCATTACATCATGGGCCTCACTCAAACAAATGCCGTAATTCTTCTACATACGCGCAGAAACCAATGCCCCAAGGGGCACCTCCCGCATGCCGTACATTATATACATTTAAACTGCAAACACACAGTATAATTAACGTAAAGAACGACGCTTGTATAGGAGAATATTCCGCGTCGTTCTTTACGTTAATTATACTGTGTGTTTGCAGTTTAAATGTATATAATGTACGGCATGCGGGAGGTGCCCCCTTGGGGCATTGGTTTCTGCGCGTATGTAGAAGAATTACGGTATTTGTTTGAGTGAGGCCCATGGTGTAATGGTTATCATATCTGACCGGCAATCGGAAGATCCCGGGTTCGATTCCCGGGTGGTTACCTCATTTTTCATTTGTTTCGTTCTCTCTCTCTCATCTTGCGCGGAATTCTCCTATACAAGCGTCGTTCTTTACGTTAATATATATATATATAGTTTTAAGTACAAGCAGGGGATAAACCAGTATTTACTTTCCCTTCTTGCAAGTTTTGGGATGACCTTTGAGTTTCAGATTGGGGACACCTTGTGCAATTATTATCAACTACAGTCATCATTAATCATCGCTGGAAACAAAGGTAATCCAGTTTAAAGAGTTCATTAATTGTTACCTGCTTCTCATCAAAAGCATGAAAGTGTCCTTCCAGTGACATTTATAGGCATGGCCTTCGTTTTACTCAAATTTTTCCTAAATTTTCCTATTCCACTTCTTTTTTTACTAATTTTTATCCTAATTCTCATATTTACTAACCAAATCATTCCATCTTTATCGGAATGTTTTAACTTCTCATACTTTCACATCCCACTTTATTACACCATTACCCATTCTGACCACAAATTCATATCAACTAACATTCTTTCCTCTGTTTTCAAATGCAGAAACTATTTATATATATATATATGAACAATGAACATCCTCATTCATTGCTGCTCAGTTAAGAAACACCAATTATATTTCTCAAATTTTCAACTGCCTTCGGTTTTGTTCAACTATCATCACTTCCCCAAAGCGCCCCATATCTTTGTATGTCAATGTTCAAATTAATATATTATGTAAACCTTTAACTGCACTTACACTTCAAGTTATTCTTTTGAACAAAAGATTTAAAGGTAACCATTCATAACATGTCTGCCTAACCGTACCCACCTCTGGCGAATAGCGAGCGGAGGGTGGGTAGAGAGCTGTATACTTTTCTATCCAGTTTTCTACTACTGCTAAAATAATTAAAAAATCCACTAGTTTAATAACAGGAACCTCCCTGAGTGCACAAAAGGTCTTTGATGCCTCCTCTTGTCCTTGTAACTCTTTGTAATTCCTTGTAACCGTGCCTGTCTTGCACCGAGGAAGACATACAATATGTAAATAGCCCAGAAAGGGTTCGACTCTCAACTGATTCTATAAATGGCTCATTTTGATCGTGCACTTGAGGTGCAAAATCATGAAGGTAAATTTAGCATTTGAATACGTTATCCAGCATTGGACCTTCCTCAAGACGAAAAGGGGAAATTCATTTCAAACTATAGACTTCCGGATAACAATGGAAATGATAATTTACGTTCGAAGACCTTCACCGATTAATGATTAACGCGACCATTAACTTGCAGTCATGGTTGGGATATATATATATATATATATATATATTATATATATATATATATATATATGTAGAGAGAGAGAGAGAGAGAGAGAGAGAGAGTTACAAGGAAAAGAAGTACCTCAAAAGGCCTTGCGGCCCATACCGAGGAGGTACCAATGGCAACGGGTGCCAGGGAAAATTTTGTACACACTCAAATAGTGTGCAAGATTTGGTCTAACCTTTTCTTGAACTGATCCACAGAGGAACTGTTCACAACTTCCGAAGGTAACCTGTTCCATGTGTCACAGATCTTATACGTAAAGTAATTCCCACACACACTAGTCCTAAACATTTTCAAATCCAACTTCCAACCATTGTTACGAGTTGGGTTATCATTTAAACTAAACATACTTCTAAAATCGACATCGTTCAACCCGCATAAGAGCTTGAAAACCTCGATCAGTTGACCGCGCAGCCTCCGAGTTTCAAGCGAAAACAAGTTCAGGGCGCGTAACCGTCGATTGTAGCCCATATGCCTAACGGAAGGGATTAACTTTGTGGCCCTCGCCTGCACTCGCTCCAGCCTCTCAATATCTTTCCTGAGGGTGGGCGACCAGAACTGCACAGCATACTCTAGGTGCGGCCGAACAAGGGAATTGTACAGTGAGAGCACAATCTCCTTGTTCCGAAACTGAAATTGCCTCCTGATATAACCCAATAGTTTCTGGGCTTTCTTTTCCACCTCTACACACTGTTTCGTAAACTTAAGGTCGCTGCTAATTAGCACACCCAAGTCCTTTTCTAAATCAGTCACCTCGATATGACTCCCCAACATCGAGTAGTCCGACTTGGGATTGGCGTAGCCAATGTGCATCACTTTGCATTTACCCAAGTTAAACGGCATTTGCCATTTTTCGAACCACTCTCCTATCCTACCTAGGTCCGCACGCAGTTGCTCGATCGCTTCGGGCGTCCCAACATTGGCCCCAAGCTTGGTGTCATCAGCGAATTTGGCGATCCGACTGACGATGCCACCGTCGATATCATTTATGTAAATGATAAACAACAGTGGCCCCAAAACGGAACCCTGAGGAACCCCACTAGTGACCGAGGCCCACCCCGAACTAGCCCCTTTAATTACAACCCTCTGCCGCCTATTACTCAGCCAGTTTTCAATCCACCTACCTATTTTCCCACACCGATACCCAGCGCGCGCACTTTCGCCATTAGCCGGCGGTGAGGTACTTATCAAAGGCCTTCTGAAAGTCGAGATAAAGTATATCAATCGCCCTACTCTTATCATACTCACTCAACATGACGTGGAAAACTCGAGCAAGTTGGTGAGACACGACCTATGCCGTCTAAACCATGTTGGGAGTCCCCAAGCAGCTTGTAGGAATCCAAATGGTCAACGATCCTATCAGCTATTATCCCTTCTAATAATTTACCTACAACTGAAGTGAGACTAATGGGACGATAGTTCCCTGGACTTTCGTGATCCCCTTTCTTAAAGATAGGGGTCACGTTGGCTTCCCTCCAGTCACCAGGCACCTGGCCCATCTCCAACGATTTGTTGAAGACTGTAGCCAGGTGGGGAGCCACCTGGTCGCGCACTTTTCGCAACACTCTGGGGAGAAACTGGTCTGGCCCAGGAGCCTTAAACGCGCTCAGTTTGTCTATTCTATCGGCAACGACTGTCGCGGTACATTTACCACTATCCAGGCCAGCACCTTCGTGCCTCACGCCTGGCTCGGGGATGACGCGGGTATCCTCCCTGGTGAACACTCCCGCAAAGTACTCATTAAGCACATTGGCGATGTCCGCGTCGGAGGTCCGCAGAACGCAGCTTCCGTCCTTTAACGGACCTATCATGCTTCTAATGGGCTTTCTACTATTAACATAACTGAAGAACTCCTTAGGGTTTCCCTTGCAGAGGCTAGCCACCCGTAGTTCTTCGTTACGTTTCGCTAGTCTAACCTTCGCCTTCACTTCCCTACACAGGCGGACATACGCTTCAGTGTTCTCGTGGGAACGATTGGCCTTCGCCCTCCTAGTCCTATACGCTACTTTCCTATTTCGGATAGCCAAAGCGATGTCACGATTGAACCACTTAGGCTGCGTTGAAGCAGGTGTGACCGGTTTTGAGGGTATGGCAGCAGACTGCAGCACCATAAACTCGTCCCGGAATGCACTCCACACCCGCTCAACATCGCCGCCGACCTCTAACCCCATCTCACCTACGCTATCCCTAAGGCTAACAAAGTCTGCCCGCCGGAGATCGAGTTTACTGCCTCTCGAGTTACTACGCTTCACCCGAGGGACGCACACACGGAACCTAATCAGACCGTGATCACTCCCGCCCAACGATTCGTCAACGGTGAGGCCAGTGACGAGGTTGTCTTCGGTCGTGAATACTAAGTCTAGAACGCTTTCGCCTCGTGTAGGCTCATTGACCCACTGAGTGAGGAAGTTCTCATCAGCAAAGACAACTAGCCTCCTCCCTTCAGCATCAGCAGTCCTGTCTTCCCACTTTATGCAGCGACAATTGAAGTCTCCTAAAACTACACACACCCTATCACCTAGCAGGCTACTGAGTTCGGTGTACAGGGCTGTATCCTCCTCGAGGAGAAGATGCGGAGGTCTGTACACCAAGATTAACCTATAGTTCGTCCCCCCCACGTTCAGATCGACACCAAGCAGCTCCCGTTCCGATCGGAACTGGCAGTCAACCGGACTCAACGTGTCCCTGACGTATATTAGTACCCCACCCCCCTCCCCACGGGTGCGGTCTTTGTGAAACATTCTATACCCGGGAATTTCGAACTCCCCAACGTAGTCCCTACGATCAGTATGAATCCAGGACTCGGTGAGAGCAACGATATCCTGGTATTCTGATGCTAAGAGCGCCCGTAGCTCGCAAAACTTGTCCCTAGTCGACCTAGCATTAAAAAGCATTGCACGGAGGGAGCCTTCCCTATTCTGATCGCCCCCTAGCACGACCCGTTTCCCGAACAGCCAGGGCTGTCGGGAGTTGAAGAGCCCCTCACTAACGAGGGGGCAACTTCCGCAGGAGACTGAGCCCCCTCCAACGTAGGAGGAGGGTCACCCACCTGTACTTCGACGCACCCTTCAGTTGAAGGTACGTCCGACACCGGCTCATCCTCATCTCTTCCCGGTGGGGGCCCATCATCTCTCCCCGAGAGAGAGAGAGAGAGAGAGAGAGAGAGAGAGAGAGAGAGAGAGATTTTAATTTTTAAAAATTACAAAAAAGAATGAGTGACAATTCCTTTGCTTCTCGAAAAATGTAAATTGAATTTTTTTTTTAAATTATGGAAGTGTCAAGTAAGTAAAATAGTGAAACTTATCTAATTTAAATTCGACACGGGTGAAAAATTGGGTTCACCTGAAGATCAGGGCCCCCAGCCTTCTTTAGTTAGCTTTATAAGGCTAACTAACGAAAATATCACGACCTAACCTAACCTGTCGCTAAGGGCGTACAGTTGACCTAACGACTGGTTAGGTTAGGTCGTGATATTTTCGTTAGTTAGCCTTATAAGGTTAACTAAAGAAGGCTGAGGGCCCTGATCTTCAGGTAATCCAAAAATTGAAACAAAACATCAGATAACACTTATAAATAGGCTTTCAGCATACAATTATGCTCTGCATTTAAACTTAGGGGCCTTTTTCCAGTTTGTGTACCGTTTTTCATATAATTTATTTTTGCTTCTTTTCAGATCAAAAATGAGTGATCAAAAATGAGTTCTTGATAACCTAACCTAACCTAACCTAACGTAACCTAACCTAACCCACATTATAACTTTCGTCACTTGGGCACAGGATGTTTACTATGCTGTATGTAATGTACTGTAGAAAACGGTACATAAACTGGAAAACGTCCAAACTTAGTCCTCTTTACACTCATGAAAAACTGAAATTGGAACAAGCATTTCACAGGTCATATTACAATTCTCTTTATCTATCTAACTATCTCTCTATGTACTTCTAACACACACACGCGCACACACACACACACACACACATATATATATATATATATATATATATATATATATATATATATTATTTGGAACCTTATTTGAGATTATAATGTAATTTTCTTTTATTATTTTAGCAACTATTGAAGTAGAAAATTTAGAATTTCCGAAGCGTTTTTAACCTTCATTGGATTGCATACGATTTTCTCATAAATGTAAATGGCAGAAGAGAACATCGCCGAATTGGGCGGGGCTATAGCTTTCTTTGTGGGGTTAGTCAGCGCTTAAAGAGGAGGTGGAGGCCCCTTCGTATATACAGTATAGGTAAGGTAAGGTAACCTAAGAGTTACCTAGGTCTGATGACACACACACACACACACACACACACACACATATGTGCGCATCTCCACATAAGCGAGGAACCGCCTTTTTTTCAAATCCATACATCTAAAAACTAATTAATCAAACCTTATTTAACCTAACCTAACCTTACTGCTATCGAACCGATAAGGGCGTGAAAAGTGTTTCGGGCTGAATTGATGGCTAGAAAGGTGTTTTCTCTTAAGTCATTAAATAGTGAGGTACTCGTTAATCTAGCCTCACCTAACCTAACTAAACCTCAACTAACTTAACCTAACCTAACCTGATCAAGACCAACATATCTCTTTTTTTCCGACAGTAAGAATGTTTCTGGACTTTTCATATAAATACTTTAATGTTCCGAGGTACCAAAAGTGTTACCTCACAAAATCTAACCCCACTGCATCTGTCAATTATCACACACTCTACCTCACTTATGTTCAGTTGCCTACGCACGCACACACACACACAAACACACACACACACACATATATATATATATATATATTGGGCGTTCAAAAAGAAAAGCAACCCATTGGAGAATGCATATATCACTGTAAACCTAACCTTTTCTTTCTGTTTCGGGTTGCGTTTCTTTCTGAACACCCTGTATATATATATATATATATATATATATATATATATATATATATATATATATATATATACACGAGTGCGGAGAAAATTCTAATTCAAGCAAAGACTGAGTGAACAGGAGACCTTCAACGCTTTCACTTCGGCTCCGATGCGAGCACGCACTACGTTTGTTTCATCCTCTGATGAAGAATTTCGAAAAAAGATTCAGGATTTATGCCTTTTTCATAATATATAGCAAAACTCCACCCCGTTTCACCGGCACAGCAACTTCACGCGAGTAATCCATATGTGCGGAAGTAAAACTGTTAAAATTTAAAATTTTATATAAATGAAACTTTTAAAATAAAAATTCTCCCCACTCGAAATAACTAAAATTGTACAAAAGTGAAGCAGTTAAAAATAAACCTTTGTTTACTGTTGGAATTAAAATTTTAGGGAAGTTAAAAAAAGTAAAAATTGAAAATTTGTAGAACTAAAACTATTGAAATTAATGTTTAACAGAAACGAAATCATTAAAATTATTATTAGTATTTTTTTTAACAAAAGTGAAACTGTTAAAAAAAGGTTAAAAATAAATGACCCCATTAACAAATGTTCTATCGCGCATCAATTACCTAAATATTTGGTCAGCAAAATTAAATTATAACAAAAAAAAAAAAAAAAAAAAAAAAAATCTGCAAAATATTTCTCCCAATTTTGGCGGCAACTTTTGAATTGTAGAAGCCGAATCGAACCCAGAAATTTGTAAATTTAACTTCGTCTCATTTCGTTAAATGGTAATTCTGGTTAAATTCGAAATAAAATAAATGGCAATATGAAATCTCTCTTCCATTAAATAAATGAAAATTTTCTCTAAATAATAACATGAAGCTCCAAAATCAATTTTGGTTTCAGATAAATATAACAATAACTTTGATACCATTTGTCGATAGGAGTAAAAATTCCTTCAATTATTTTTTATTTTTAGTTTTTAAGTTCAATTTTATATTATCTTTCCGACTTATATTTTTAAAATTTTACAAGTAATATTTACAGATGTCCTAATTTGCATTACATATTGGGCATTGTACGCAATTTTTTAAGTTAAATTTTTATAATAAAAGACTGTAAAATCATTATATAAAACCTCTGAACACATCAGTAAAGAAATCAAAATGAACTTTGAAATGTAAACTGAAATTACGACCAAGTATTTTGAAAAACTTGTTTAAGTTATTAAAATTCGAAATATACGGAGTGTTGACAAACGTAAATAGATACCTTTGGTTTTTTTCTACAGTATTTGATTTGATGATAAAAGTCAATAAATAATAACAAATTTATTGAATAAATATAGTTAAAATAGTGTTGCTTTCCCCTTTTTATCGTGTACAGTTGACGCACGTTCTGACATTCCATTGATGAGCATTACCATTTGTTCTTGAGGACAATAACAGTGGTGTCTATTTTATTTACTTTGGTCAACCCTCTGTATTTTTCAATTTCTCATAAATTACCAGTTCTTTTTAACACTACAATATATATATATATTAGGGTGCCACTTATTTGGGGTGTTTTTCATTTTTTGGGAATTTCTATCAGGACGGGCGCATTTCTGGTGTCATTCCGTCTAAAAACATTGTGTGTAAAATATTTTTGAAATAAAATAATAATTAGAACTGCCTCAACGAGGTCAAAGTTTATACTTTTTGTCGAAAAGTACTCATGGCGTTCTGTTATCATGTCAGTTTTCGTTTCGATAGCTGCTGTAGTTTCTGAGTTGAAAAATGATAACAGACAGACAGACGGACGGTCAGAGTCGTTGGTTTAGTCTTCCGCACTGGTGTACAGAAGACTAAAATGAGGTATTATACAGGGTGTAACACGAGTTTATCAAATATTGATACAGGCGAAAGAACATGTTATTCTAAGTAGAAAATGGGTTGGGACGAGTTTTGCCAACACTAACAGTGTTTCATTCTCTTTTTCAGTGAGTTCTGAAACGACGTGATGGCTTCGGCAACAAGATCTAAAACAGCAGTCTATCTCCTGGGGACCGTGGACCACAGCATCACAGGAAGCATGCTGCCTACGGGAAAGCAGGCGCTTCAGTACTTTTTCCACCTTCACCTTGACGTCAAGAAGCCGATCAAGGAAGCAGCCGCTGAGACAGTGACCGCAGTCAAGGAATTCTGGGAGGCGGTCCCGTATTCCTACGCAGAAAGACCAACACGCAAGTGGACAAGGTTCTCCGAATGTACGAGAAGTGGCGGGCTCTGAACAAGAACTCGAACGGCGCACTGTGACCCAAATCAGGAACGAGGCCGAGTTCCTCTCATCCCTTGACCGCCCTCTTCGACATCGCACACGAACAGGCGATGTCGATGATCACAATCGAAGAGGACAGGGAGTTCCTGACGGGACAAAGGGCCGAGGTGCGGCGCGGCCGCATCTCCTCCACACGTGACATGACGCTGCACACTGAAGAGGAGCGTGCGAGGAGACAGGAAGCGGAAAGGAGCCGCCGGCAAGATGATGAAAGGGCGAACAGAGAGAGCCGAGAAGAACTCGTCGAACTGGCATCGAGCTCCAGCTCAGGTGCAGCAGCCCGACTCGGTCACCGACACGGCGTCGTCGCCGAGAAGAAGAGGAAGAGCTCTCTCTCCCGGGCCCGTCCACGTCGAATGCAGAAGCATCTAAGACCCCTTTACCACCCAAGCTTCCGCGCGTCGAAAAAGATGATCACCCCTGATCTCTCCGCAGCGATGGATCGGACGAAACTTACCGACCGAGAAGGTGTTTTTTTTGCTGTCGGCGGCTGCGAGGAGCTTGGGCCACGACCCTGAGGAGCTGGTCTTGAACCGCGAATCCTCCCGCCGCGACCGAGCAAAGTTCCGTGCTATGGCAGCAGCGGAAATGAAGGCAGCCTTCCATCCTACTGTGCCGCTGACCGTTCACTGGGACGGGAAAATCGTACCAGCGGCTGACGGAGGCCCTGCTGAAGATCGCCTTCCAGTTCTGGTGTCTGGGGAGAACGCGACAAGCTTCTGGCTGTGCCCAGCCTCCCCGACGGCACCGGCCGCGCCATGGGGGCGGAAGCCGTCCTCTCTGCCCTCGAGGATTGGGACATCAAGGGACGGATCTGTGCCCTCTCTTTTGACACCACCCCGCCTCAAACACAGGACTCTCAGGAGGAGCTTGCTATATCATTGAGCAGAAACTCGAGAAGACAGTGCTTCATTTGGCTTGCCGCCACCACATCCACGAACTGGTGTGCGAGAAGGCATTCACGGCGTGCCTCGTCCCTCTACTGGTCCTGACATCCTCCTGTTCAAACGATTCGCCGCCCAGTGGGACTTCATCGATCAAACCAAAGCGAAGCCCTTCGAGGATGGAACCATGCCGCAGCACCTGAAGGACGCCCGCGACGACCTGCTGATCGAATTCAGCCGCCTCCTCGACGGTCAACATCCACGTGATGACTACAGGGAACTTCTGGGCTCTCTGTAATTGTGCTGGGCGGTCCGAACAAGCGGGGTGCCCGGTTCGCTCGTCCCGGCGCCTTCCATCGCGCGCGCTGGATGGCAAAAGTCATCTATGCCATCAAACTGTTCCTGTTCCGGGAACAGTTTCAGATGTCGTCAGGCGAAGCGGCTGGAATCCGGCGATTCACCATCTTCGCCGTGTCCATCTACGTGACGGCCTGGTACAAAGCGCCGCTCCCGGCAACGGCCCCAGCCGCGGACCTCGCGCTGCTCAAGGCCCTCGTCTATTATCCGGACTCAGCGGTGGCCAAGGCGACGGCGACAGTCTTCGCCAGGCACCTATGGTACTTGAGCGAGCGCCTCGTCACCCTGGCCATCTTCGACGAGGGTATCGACTTGGCGACAAAGCGGGAGATGATTAAAGCGATGGAAGAAGAGGAAGGATCGGAGGATCCCCCGCGGCGTATCAATGTGGACCTGTCCACCGCCTCAATCGCCAACAATACATTGGCCAAGTTCACAACGACTACATCAAAGGAGTTCTTCAAGGTTCTGGACATCAGCACCGCCTTCCTGCTCAAGGATCCGGAGGAGTGGCGGACGGACCCAGCTTCATCGCCGCATCCCGCCGAGTCCAGGCCCTTCAAGTTGTCAATGACTTCGCGGAGCGCGGGGTGGCGTTGATGCAGTCTTTCAACCTGGCCCTTACCAAGAGTGAAGACCAAAGGCAGTTCCTCTTACAAGTGGTCGAGAAGCACCGCTGTGACTTCCCAACCGCCCGCAAGTCCACCGTGACCTCTGCAAAGTAGGCAACAATGAGAGGGAGATGGGCGCCCATGATACCCCCCCCCCCCTTGGGGGCTAATACTCGAGTTGAGGGGGACCTAGAGTTGAAAGTATGAAGTCCAGTTATATGTTTTAGGTCAAGATTAGTAGCTTGAACAACTAGAAGTGATATTTTATTTGCTAGAGGCATAGAACATCATGATCTAAAATTTCTACTTTTCGAGAAAATATACAAACTTTGACCGTATTGAGGCAGTTCTAAATATTTTTTTATTTCAAAATATTTTACACACGATATTTTTTGACAAAATGGAACCAGAAACGCGCCCGTCCCGATAAAAATTCAAACTTTCGAAAATAAGTGTCACCCTAATATATATATATATAATATATATTATATATATATATATATATATATATATATATATATTATATATATATATATATATTATATATATATATATATACAGTATATCTCTTAGTGAAACTAAAAGAAACTGCTATTAATTTTTGTGGCGTATCTGAATACTGAAACCGAATTATCCACTTAAAAATTCTGTATCCTTAACATAGTCCATAACTATCACAGGAAAATTTTTTTGTTTACCGCAGTTATAATGTTATATATAATGAACAAATAACGCAACCAATCCAAATGATTGATTCAATCCTTTACGTTTGTTACCAAGAAAGTAACCATGATTGGCTGTATAGCCGTATTAACCGTTTGTACCTTTTTTTATTTCGTCAAACAGTTCACCATGTATATTAGTTCTGTGTTGTAGTTTTTAACCCCCCAAAACGGTAAAACTCCTAAAATGCGACCCCATTTCTTCGACTATCATTTCCACCTTCAATCTCGAACCGCGTATAAATTGCCTTTCTCACTGAAAACGTATAACTTTAGTTTCTTCTTCAAATGGAGCCTTACTCACATTAATGATACGCATTTTCCAACAAACGAGTTTGAAAGCGCTTTACATGTTCGTATAATAACAGTTAAGACTATCATTTATGAGTCATTTTTTCTTATTTACGTAAATACTACAGCTCGAAATATGCTCATCTAATCCCGAAACATTTTTATTGTTACTAACCCCGTATCTCGCGTCTTTCCATAAAGATTTGACTATTTCAAAGAGATTATGGTCGCCTACTTTTGTTGCTGAGGTGATAAAAGCGAGATTTACTTTCTGGCAGTGGTTCTGAATGGGTGTGTTTAGGACTGTTTCTCTTATTTCATATGGTATTTTGTTTAAGAGAGAGAGAGAGAGAGAGAGAGAGAGAGAGAGAGAGAGAGAGAGAGAGAGAGAGAGAGAGAGAGAGAGAGAGAGAGAGAACTCTGTTGAAATGTAATTGTAATTTTAATATGCTGTTAACGCTGTAACAGGAATGGGCTTCATCTAAAGGAAACTGAATTCTGTTATTAGTTGCACGTTAGACAAAATCGTTGTTGTCATAAAGGAAGACGTGTCGTAAATCAAATCAAAGAGTCTTTATCAACACGATGCAATATTCCTGGAAACAATATTATTTGAGGGAATGAAACAGGTTTCATTACAGCAAATACTGTGCCAATAAACTGTGCCTTTAAAATGTTAAAATAACAATATTTATAAGGAATGCGCATAAAACGAAATAAATACGTTTGAGGTAAAAAAACAAAAAACTTTTTTATGCTTTCTCTGACTTCACGTTTTAGCTTCCATTTGTCTTGTTCGTTCTGCATACCGTAAGAGACGTGACAAATACGTATCTCATCAGATAAAGTACGATGCGCCATTTGTTTAAAGAAGAAAGAGTGAAAATACAATCAGAAAAAAATTGAGTGTTTTTAATTTAGTGTGTGCTGAAATTATTATTATTATTAATATTATTATTATTATTATTGGTATTATTATTATTATTATCATCTTTATTATTATTATTATTATTATTATTATTGGTAAAAGTAAATATTACACTCTTACAATTTACAATATTAAAATAATGTTTTACAAAATATATGTATTTATTTCTGCGTGAGTATCATGGCCCTTAAGCTTTACTGGGCTCTCAATTTAATTCTAAGATAAAAGTATTTCATATCTAGGTATAATTATGAGTTGATAGTATAAATATTATGATTAAGCATTATATAAATCAAACTTTGTAGTTATGGTCATGAAATATATAGACATAATTAAATATGATTATGATTGCGTATAAGATAACACAACGTTTATAATTATGAAGAGGGTAATATTTTAAGATACACAGACGACCTTGTAGTTAACATGAGAAATTAATTCTATTTGCAGTATACATTATAATAGCTAAGAGACCTTCGGTACTTAGTGTTAATAGTGAATACAACAATTAGTGAATACAACAATTAGTCAAGACAAATTAAAACACAACAGACAGACAAGTAACATAGTATTTAACACCTAAATGCGTTAGCACGATTTCAAAATTCTTTTATTAAGATTGATATCATCTTGCTTTTAAACGCATTTACGTTTATATTTTGAAGATCTACGCTTAAATTACTCCCATAATTTCAACCTTACAAAAATGGGTGATTTTTGAGATGAAGACAATCTAAGGTGAGGAATATAGTCTGATATTAATGAATATCTCGATGAGTTAAAAGATATTTTTTTATTCACTTGTTTATAATTTCATTCATACATTACAAATAAAAATAAAATGTGTCAATTTGACTATGTCTTTGATTTTTAATCATTTTAACTCTTTAAAGAATACATTTGTATGATCAAGACAATCAGCATCGGATTATATCTTTATTGCTCGCTTTTGAGCAACAAAAATACCGTCTAATACGTTATCAGCAGTATCTCCCCAGGCAAGATTGCAGTACATCATATAACGAAGAACAAAAGTATGATTATGATGCAGAGTTAATAAAACTACTGAGGAGGGGCAACGAGCTCGACCTCCGTGAAATAAGGAATCATCGCACGGAACATTTGAAAAGTTGAACGGAAAAATGTATTATTTTGGTCTGAAGTGATTTCGTAATGTATAAAATATATTTCAAAGGACTTTTAGTTTTGGAATCGCCTCGTATGATAGATTTATTTCTCTATTATTATTCTCAGCTGTTCCAAAAATAAAATTTTATGTTCATAATAAAAAAAAAACGTCTTTTAAAATTGCTTCAAATAACTATAACGAAATTACTTGAAAAAAAATAAAAAAAATTTGTCGGGAAGGTTTTCAATACACTTTAAATAAAAACAACACACCATTTTTTTATGATCGATATTACACACACACACACACACATACACACACACATATATATGGGGAATAATTCACAATTTTCACAGGAACATCATTAAATGTGATAGAACCCTCAAGGAAAGTGAAAAACGATTCCGAGCGCTTTCGTTTCTTACAAGACCTTCTCAAGAAATGAACAAAAATTGAGGATAGAAAACAATCTACACTAGGATCCTCCCCAAATTAACCCATGGGAGAGTATTTTTGAGTACTGCATTGCTACATTACTTGAATCATTCTAAAATACTAATCCAACTTTTAATCTCTTTTGAAATAAAGCTATCTAATTTGTCCACGGTCGGAATGAAGTTAATATTTGGAGTGGATTTTATATATATGGTTTCTAAGATATTTATTTATTAAATTTTTTTTTATTACAAGAGCTGCGCTATTCCAGTTGATTCTGTGGTCATTATTATTAATTACATGAAGAAATATTGCGCTGGTATTTTTACAGTCTCTGACATTTTCTTTGTGCTGGTTTACTCCCGTTTCTAAAGGTTTCTCTTTAACCGATGTACACTAAATTACAATCTTTACAACTAATGATATATAATATACATACAGTATGTATATATACACACCTTCGTTGACCTTGGTTTTGTTTCCTCCCGAATTGTTCATTCTGACGAAGGTCAAGCTTGTCACTCCACCTTAGACCTACAGTTTAACGTGGAATCCGAACCACGCCCCACCAGCAGCCCAGCGTCTTAACCACTAGGCTACCCAGGGTATCCATTTATCTACCAAACAATTTTTTTTTATTTTGTGGAAGGATAAATAACTGGGTTTTGCTGTGCGCCGCCTTCCGTCACCGGGTCTCGATCCCGCGGCCGATGGATTCGTAGCGTCAGCAACGCTAACCCCTACACCACCAAGTATATATATCTATATGTTTTTTTATTTTCATTTTTTTTTTTTTTTCAAACCAAGATTCAGGATCGACCTCCAGTCGACCCCACTGGGGTGTCCCTCTTTATTTGCTGAATTTGGTGGTGGAGAAAATTGGTTTCCACTCTCCTCTTGCCCTGGTAGCCAGCTACGCATGGCTTGTTAGGGACTTTGCACAAGAATTTGTCTAGTTGGTTGTTGAATATATTTTGGTTAGTGTGGGAAAGGTTCGTCAGTTCTTCCTGGATCACGTTAAAGAGCTTGGTGCCTCGTATTCTGAAAGTATTTTCCATCTTCGTTTTCAAGGCCACTCGTCCCACAGCAACTGGGACAGTACAGAATCTACCTCTTCTCTCATTCTAGTGTGTTTCTATTCCATTTCTAAAGTTTGAGACACATCCCTCGAATACTTTCTTATGTATATTACTGCGTATCGCTCGCGTCTTATTTCCATGGAGTAGAGTTTCGAGGATTGAGTATAGCTTCTATATTTGTAATGTCTCGTTTTCTGCATGGGTTTTTGAGTAGTGAGTACTGAGCAGTACTCAGTTATTGGTAGGACTAAAATGGTCGTAATATTAGCATGATATTTGCTTTTCTGCTGTGAAAGTGCCTCGAGATAATTCCCATTGTCTTTCTAGCTGTCGCAATTTTAATGTTGTAGTGCTCTCCGAATTCTGCATCCGATGACATTATTTCTCCAAGATTCCTGACTTGTGAGTTTCATAGGATCTGTTTCTATTTCTAATGTTTTGTATCCTTTATTCTGTATCTCATTTTGTTACCATATTTTATAATATATATCTATATTTATAATATATATATATATATATATATATACATATGTTCCTACTCTGCCTATATGCACACACACACACACACACACACACATACTGTATATGTGTGTATATATATGTGTATATATATATATAATACAAACCCACAAGGAAAAAGAAAACAGAAAAAAATAATAATTTTTCTTTTTCCTTATGGATTTGCATCATTCAATCATTTCACGTGTCTAATTGTGAAATTCATCCCATATATATATATATATATATATATATATATATATATATATAGGCCGAGTAAGAACTTTTGAAAACAACAGAAAACCACTCATTTTTTCAATCTTCTTCGTGACCCTTGGGGAAACGTAACCGATTCCAGGATTTCAGCTGATTCTCTTCGAAAAGACCATTTGGAATCGCCATGTAATTGAATCTGTTTCCTCTCTCTCTCTCTTTTGAAGGAAACGACAAAAATGTTTGATTTATTGTAATATTAAACGTCCACATCATTAATTATGTATATTTTCCAATCATTCAGTGTTTATTTACTTTAATTAAATAGATCTTAGTGCATCTTTTTCTTTTCTTTATTTGGAGCAATCCAAGAATAAGCATCCCAAATCAATTTCGGGTGCATTTTTTTGGATTGGGGTTGAACGAGGGTGCTTTTTCTTGGATTGCTCTAAAATGGAGTTAAAATGGAGTTAATTGCTCTAAAATGGTTAATTGAATGCCCGGTTAGGTTAATTGTACGCCCTTGACGATTGGTTAGGTTAAGTCGTGATATTTTCGTTAGTTTTAACGAAAATATCACGACTTAAGCTAACCAATCGTCAAGGGCGTACAGTTGACCTAACCTGGCATTCAATAATTTTACCGTAGGTTTCGATATATTTATAAATAAGTCCTAAAATGTAAAAACCATTCAGAAGTTTGAGGGCGAGATGACAGCATCAACTTTTCAAACTGAAGTGTTACCGTTATTGGTTGAAGATCCATTACCAGTAATAAATTGATGTAAGGGAAAAAAATCTTATTAAAAAAGTGATGCTGTGTGCTAAGTGCGATCAAGCAATGACCTAGACAAAGTTTTCGAGGAATGTTGATGTTAAAATCCTTTAATTTGGATTGAGGTCGAACAGGGGTGCTGTTTCTTGGATTGGGGACTTTGGGGTGCTTATTCTTGGATTGCTCCCTTTATTTTTTATGATTAATTAAGGATCCGAACATTTTGAATTTACATTTAGATTGTTTTCCGCTTTCAATACGATAGCATTTTCTGTATTTTCCTATATTTTCCTGTATTTTCTGTATTTTCCTGTATTTTAAGGATTTCCTTATTGGTTACGGATGTAATTTACTTACTATATACAGTAGAATGAATAAAAATACTTTTACTCGTAAAACTATAGGTCTATACAGCACTTGTAATTATAGAGTTAATATGCAGCAGTTGTAATTATACAGTTAATAACATTTTAACCTACAACATAATTACACTTATATTTACAATAATAACACTGGCCAACAAAATGAAACCTTTTTTTCTCATCACAAACATGATCACACTTTTCTTAATGCATTTTTTGCGCTGATTCCGAATCTGGTTTTATTGTTTTTCTAGCACGTATAGTTATATAGATACACTAGTTTTGATATTTTTAAGTTTTTGATATTGCTATAAGAAAATTTATGGATGTATAGATCACACTTAGGAATGCTAAACAACAAATACATCATATACCTTATTCAATGTACTTATAAATAAAGAATATATACATTATTTTATTAAAAGCGCTGTGAGTGTGATTTCCTTTGTAAATTTGGCCTGGATTGTCACGATACAGCATCCAACAATGGTCCGCCATCATGCTTTCATTCCAATATCCTTGGTAGCGCTTCTCCATCATCTGAATATCTTGATGGAAGAGCGCTCCTTGCTCGTCACTCACTGCACCAAGGTTTTCAGGAAAGAAATCTAAGTGGGAATGCAGGAAGTGAATTTTAACGACATTCGACACTCCATTTCTTTGAAGGCATCAAGGAGGTTCTTGACTCCATCCTTATACGCAGGTGACTTGTTGCTTCCAAGAAAGTTTTCACATATCCATTGAACGCCAGCCAAGCCTTCAATTCCAGCGGACTTAGGACTTTATCAAATTCAGTGTCATTCAAAACCTCCCTTATTTGTGGCCCAACAAAAATTCCTTCCTTCAATTTTGCTGCAGTAACCTTCGGAAATTTCCTTGAAAGGTATTGGAACCCTTCAGAATTGACTTTACCATTGCTTTAACAAAATTCTTCATTAAACCAAGTTTAATGTGAAGAGGTGGCAGATAGATCTTTTGGGGATCCACTAAAGGGACAGACTGGACATTGCTTATCCCCGAGACATATGTATACCTAAGTGGCCAGTCACTTTTGGTGTAATGTTCTATAGTGGCGCGACTGTCCCACAGGCAAAGGAAACAACAAAATTTTGTGAATCCTGACTGCATACCCATAAGCATTCCTATAACTTTTAGATCTCCACAAACATTCCATTGATGACTGTCGTATTTGATTGCCTTAAGTAGTATATCCATATTGTCATATGTCTCTTTTAGATGGACGGAATGGGCAATGGGGATGGATGGCATTATATTACCATTATGCAAAAGAACTGCTTTCAGGCTTCTCTGCGACGAATCAATAAAGAGGCGCCACTCAGATGCCACATACGTCTGAGATATGGCTGTAAATAGTCCATTGATGTCATGGCAATAACAGAGAGGACCGTCTACTGAAAAGAATGCTGTTAATTCAAAATTCCGCTTTCGGTAGTAACTAATACGAACATTGTTCTCAAGTAAATTGTTCTCCTTTAGTCTTGAGGCGAGAAGCTCTGATTTCTCTTTAGACAGCGATAAGTCTCTAACAAGATCATTCAACTGTCCTTGGGTTAACTTTTTAGGCTCTAAATGTCTACCTTCAAAAGTGTACTCTGGTTCTGTAGATGGTCCGGAAACGCCAGTTGCACCTTCATCACTTTCCATGTCATCTATGATAGAATCTAGCCTATCACTTGGGGGAATTGGAATGGGCAATGTTTCATCATGTTTTACTGGTCTACGTGCTGAATCCAAGTTTGGATATACAATCTGGTGTTTGTTCTTGGCAGAAAACCCCATTAAGTTCACACTACAAAAATAACAGTCTTCATGATGATCTCTCGGCTCCCTCCATATCATGGGTATGGCAAATGGCATTGAAGCTTTCTTTTTGTTAAGCCAATCACGTAATCCATTTGAACAGCCAGAACAGATTTGATGTGGCGCCCATGGTTTATCTTGGTCACCTAGATGGCAACCAAAGTATAGCTTGTATATTTTCTTAATGTCGGTTGTAATACTTCGTCGCTGTGTTTTAGTTGTCAACTGGCCGCATACGAAACAGAACTTGTCGGGTCATTCTTACATTGTCGAGGCATGTTGACTGACCTGAGCAAACTATAAATTAAAAAAAAATGTACACCAACTTGACACAACAAGTTCTTGGACTGGACTGATCTTTTGACACACAAAGCACGGCGTTGTTGCCTGAATCACAATGCTGCTAGACGTAAAAGCTCACACCTGAAATACATAAGATGTATAATTAAGATAATTGAAATAAATAAGATGAATAAACTAAAAAAACACAATAAAAATAAACACAATCAAATGTTGAAATATTAGTATTTTGCCTATTTAAAATGGTTAAATCTGTGTAGTTATATATATGCCTTCATCTTGAAAACTATACGTGCTAGAAAAAATCTGAATGCAGTTTTGAAATCAGCGTGAAAAATGCTATCCAGCCACCACAAATTTTACTCTGATGAAAAATCTTTGTTGACCATTGTAATTTTATAATTACCCCTTAATTAAATCATCACATTTTACAATTATAATATCATTACAGTTATACCTACAATTATAATATTATAATTACAACATAATTACAGTTATAGTTATAAGTATAACATTGCAATTACAACATACTGTACTTACAGTTCAAACATATTAATTACCATAAATTTTTAACGTTTGTTTATCTTTGAAAGTAACTTTAAGATTTTGGGGTTCGAAGTTCTCATACAGTAAAATTTCATGTAGAACATCTATTTTTTTTTAGAGTCGTCATTTAACTCCTAAAATACAGGGTGATCCGTAAACGGTTACTTACTACAATCATAACTTGTTACAGAAATAGTTTTAGGGACACCCTTTTTTGGATCATCCTATTTTCTTTATTTAATACTTATATAGAAAGCCAGATTTGCTAAAAATGATATAATTCTTTGCACCACGAAGTGAACAAAGAGTTAACCCGTAAATTAGAAGCCCAAATATTCATTCTGCATAAACAAGGCACCATCCAAAGGGAAACTGTAATAGAACTCAGACTGTCCAAGAAGCATTTCTAAGGAAAATAAAGTTTCACTATTCGGACCAAAGTCAACCTTGAATAATTATTTCAAGAAAGGATCGCATTATTCCACGGCTACTCTTAGAAAATCGCTTTAAGAAAGCTTCAAAAATATGTGCAACCATTCAGGAGGACAATGGAATTGCTGTAAGCACGTCCATTATGAAAACAAGTCTTCAGGAGCGTAGACTGCAGGGAAAAGTTGCTGTCATAAAGACATATATTAGTAATATGAATAAAAAAAGGACAGAGTTTGCAAAGGGACATCAAAATTGGTGTAATGAGTGGAACACTATTCTGTAAAGGATAGGGCCTACAGCCAAAATTAAACTTTTTGGAAATGAGAG
Organism: Bathynomus jamesi; assembly: GCA_023014485.1. Classification (NCBI taxonomy): domain Eukaryota; kingdom Metazoa; phylum Arthropoda; class Malacostraca; order Isopoda; family Cirolanidae; genus Bathynomus; species Bathynomus jamesi. The sequence continues at coordinate 368,887 of JAJOZX010000956.1, read as the reverse complement.
GCGCATTTTTATGAGACGATATAGACCTGAAAAGTTTTAGTGTAATTGTATATGAGTAATACTGAAACATGGTGGTAGGTCTATTATGGTGTATGTGTGGTTTCATTCGTTTCTGCTGGAGTCGGTGGTCTGGTAAAGATCGATTGTAATATAAGACGTACCACTACAGAATTTTGGTTCAACATGCATTGTCGAGTGGAGCTTGTTTAATTGGCGGATATTAATCTTCCAGCTAGACGACAACCCAAAACACTGCAATACTCAACAAGACTTATCTGAAGAAATGGAAGCAGATCGGGAGGGTCCAAGTGCTAACTAAAAAAACATGTCTCAAAAGTAAGAAGAACAAATTTACAGAACCTATTGTGTATTGGCCATTCGAAATGACAAGCATTTCTTACTGAAAGGCTACATCCAGGCTCTGGTTGATTTGATGCCTGCGAGTCTGAAGCCATTAAATGTTGAATGCTGTCTTGCCTTTGTAAATTATTAATTTGCTGTAATTTCTTTACACTGTCATTTATTCAATTAGAAATGCAGCAAACTTTATTTTCTACGTGTTTTTACCTACCTGGGTAGCCTAGTTGGGCCACGCTGGGCTAACATCATAAAAAGAAAAAACTATAGTGTTCGTCATTTATCATTACCTATTCGAACTATGTTGGATTTAATTTTCCCAAAACAGTTCCTTGTTCCATGCACGGTCTGTATGTAACATAACACACACACACACACAAAATATATATATATAAAGTAATAATTCAGCTTATCGAGAGTTCCGCAGAGTTGTGATAATAATTATTTATATATCAGGCTTTAATTTGTTTACGTAAAGCGAGTCTAGAATCTTCATGTTGGCACATCATAACAACAGTTATTAATATCAAAACTGAAAAAAGTGAAGGTGGTATTGATTGTGGACAACTAGGTTGTACGAATGATCGAATAAAATGGACGTGAAAGAGGACCAAGAGCGCTATATGTCAAGTCCGGATGCTCGCACTCGCTCGCTTTGTTTGCATAGCGAACAGAATAGCCAACATAACCTACATTGCAGTTGGATCATGTACATTTATATACAGTGCATAAGTGCTCTTAAGTCTCGAGTTAATGAGTCCTTATATCCAGTTAAGAATCTTTACAGACCTGTAATTAACCACTATAAATTTAAAATAATTTCTTGGTAAAAGGTTAACCCTTTACCGCACAGTGTTAATTTTACTGATTTTGTTCTGGCTAACGCTAAATGACCTCTGTGAAGTAAAGGGTTAGTATAATAAAGTGTTGAATTTTTTCTTTATTTTACAAGAAGCGCATCCCAAAGACATGTCATTTTAACATATCTGATATCTTTCTGGTGCAGTTGTTAAAACTAATTTAACTTTATAAACAGTTTAATAAGTTGTAAATGTTATTTCTGCCTTATACGAGTAACACACACACACACACACACCACACACACACACACACATACATATATATATATATATATACACGAGGGGCGGTCAGAAAATAAGTTTACACGGTGTATAATTTCGTAACTAAAGGGCCTACATTGATTATGTTTGTATCAGGTGAATTCGTTAATCATTGTTGGCAATACTGCACGTCGATTCGGCTGCCATTTACCGTATATTGGTTATATGAGTCAGTTGATCATGGCAGCTAGACTGAAACAGTGCCCTGTCATTTCTGCAACGATATTCAGTTTGTCAGTGGTCAAGAATTTCTCGAATGCATTGTCACGGGAGACGAGACATGGGTTCATCACCGTACTCCGGAAACAAAACGTGCCAGCATGGAATGGAAACACCCTGGGTCCCCGCGACCAAAGAAGTTCAAGATTGTGAGGTCCGCTGGCAAAGTGATGGTTACCGTGTTTTGGGACAACAAAGACGTTTTGCTCGCAGACTTCATGCAAAAAGGCACAACAATCAATGCAGTTGCATCTTGTTCAACACTGGAACGTTTACGAGCGGCCATTAAACGTAAACGTCCTGGACTGTTCCGTAGGGCAGGGCACTGTTCCAGTCGAGCAGCCATGTTCAACTGACTCATATAACCAATGTACGGTAGATGGCAGACGAATCGACGTGTAGTGTTGCCAACAATGATTAACAAATTCACCTGATACAAACATAATGAATGTAGGTCCTTTAGTTACGAAATTATACGCCGTGTAAACTTATTTTCTGACCTCCCCTCGTATATATATATATATATCGTGCTAGAAGTTTTGCAAATGCAATTCAATAAGAATTTCAATTCAAGGTTGAAGGATTTCTAAGTAGAGAAGCAATTCCTCTATAACCTGTTTAGTAAAGTTGTAATGCTATTAAGCCTATAAATAACTTCCGGGTGAGAAACTCAGGAAATTAAAACCCAACTGATGGAGGGACTTTTTTTTTGTGGTGGATGGAAGTTTTAGATGTATTTTAAAACTTAGTAACTACAAATATCTCAGAACGGAAAAAAAAAAATGATTTATTTCTGAGAAACCAGCTAAGTAAACCTATCACCGCTCTCTCTCTCTCTCTCCTCTCTCTCTCTCTCTCTATATATATATATATCTATATATATATATATATATATATATATATATGAAAAATTATTTCACGAAAGTGACACGTGAAAAGTATTTATGATGAATAAAACCACGAAGGAAAAAAGAAACACAAAGGGGTGCTCAAGCGCTTTCGTCTAATGACATCCTCAGGATGTCATTAGACGAAAGCGCTTGAGCACCCCTTTGTGTTTCTTTTTTCCTTCGTGGTTTTATCATCATATATATATATATATATATATTAAGACGTTGCGCTGCTGATTGGGATATCGTGGGATCGGGTGGGCTTAGGACTTTGTGAAAAGCTTAACTTCTGTCAGAATAAACAATTAAGTCGGAAACAATTAAGCAGTATATATATATATATATATATATATATATATACGGTGGCGCAAAAGTCGCGCATCATAGGAATTTTCAGTGTTGACTATATGTTATTTTTTTCTTTAAGGTAGGGGATAGCTGCGAAATTAACAATACTGTAGACGAGAGGGTGAGCTTGGTTTTAATGCATGAAATACCAGGTACTACAAATCGATAAATCGGTAAAGAATTTAAATTCTGTACCGATTCATCAATTTGTAGTATCTGGTATTCCATGCATTAAAACTAAGTTCACCCTCTCGTCTATTGTTAATTTCGCAGCCATCCCCCACCTGAAAGAAAAAAAATAAAAAATATATATATATATATATACACCCACCGTTAAAGATTTTTCACTATATTCCGCCTAAACAAACTAAAAGAAACATTTTTTTTTCCCATGAACATTTTTTCAATTTGGCTTCGTTTAAAGTTGCGTATACGCGTACGCTTGTACGAACGAAAAAATAAATATCCTTAGGATCCTCCCAGAACAGAGACCTTTCCAACGGATGAGTGCCTTACGTTGAGTGGTTTCCGAGAAAAAGGCGGATAGACATAAGGACAGAAACTGCGTATTATTATTATAGATATTTGTCCTTATCTTTTGTACCAAGCATAGGATAGTTATGAAAATTTACCGTTCATTTGGAAAAATTTAACAAATAAAAAAATTATTTCAACTCCAAAAGTCCCTGACCAGCCATGCGTGGCTGGCTACGAGGGCAGGAGGAGATCAGACAGCAATTCCCTCCTTCACCAAATCCCGCAAATGAGGCGGGATGCTGCAGAGGGGTCGACCGTAGGTCGATCCTGAACCGTCGTTCGAACTCGCCTAAAGTATGCACCTAAAGTAAGTATGCACATATAATGTAAAACATTGAAGGATTTGAGGAAAATTAAAAAAAAAATAGAAAAAGTTAAAATGCAAAAGTTTTCGTGCATTTTACTTATAAAATTATTTAATACTTTGTGTGTCCACCTTTTGCTTGAATGACTTCAATTATTCATTTTGGGTACTTTTCTACAAAGTTTCGACATTCATCAGTGGAAATTTTAGCTCATTCTTCTAAAGAAAATTGTTGTAATTCATTCAGATTCGAAGGGTTTCTCTTGCGGACATTTTTGTTTTTTCAAATCAAACCATAAATTCTCGATTAAATTGAGATCTTGGTTTTGACTGGTCCACTCGAGAAATTTGAAATTCTTTTGTTGAAGCCTTTTCATGGTACTCTTACTTTTAGGTTTTGGATCATCCAATTGCGACCCATTCGCAACTCCAGAACTGAAGCCAATACAATCTCTTCTAAAATTTCCTGATATTTCTTCGAATTCAGAATTCACTGATGACGACAAGCTTTCCTCGACCACAAGCATTGAAGTATCCCCAAAGAAGCAAACTACAACCACCATGTTTAACCGTAGGAAGGATGTTTTTTCTTCGAATGCAGTATTTGATTTTCGCGAAACACACCGTGTTCGTTGTTCCCGAAAAATTCAATTTTGGTCTCATCTGTTCAGAGAACGTTCTTCCAGAATGCAAATCCATCATTTTGATGATCCTTGGCCTACTTCAAATGAGCTTCTTTGTACGCTTTTCGTAGCAGAAGTTTTCTTCGTGCAGTTCTTCCATGCGGACCATTCTTTCTCAATGTACGACGTACAGTAGAGGGATGGACAGTGATCTTAAACAATCTTAGTGTTTGACAAATATCACCTGCAGTCATTCGTGGATTCGCAGCAGCCATTCTTTCAATTTGTCTAGATGTGCGTTCTGAAATTTTGCAAGGTCGTCCACACCTTGGTAGAGCTCTGATTGTTCCAAAGCTTTTTTATTTCTTTATTACTGTAGCAACTGTCGTAAATGGATTTTGAAGTTCTTCTCCAATCCTCCTATAACTCTTTCCAGACTCGTTTGCAGCACTCATTCCAGACTCATGTGGTAGACAGCTCTTTATCTCGACGACCCATTGCTTACTAATGAAGATTCAAAGGGAAAATTCTAGAATTCAGAATTGTCAACAGTTTCTAATCAATAAACAGCCAACTACTGATAAAAATTTAAAATTCTTCAAGCCTGAGGTACAAAACCTTTGCATTTTAAGTTCTTACTTTCCTCAAATATTTTTAATGTTTTACATTAGGCCTATATGTTGAAGTTGAACTAATTTTTTTATTCGTTAAAATTTTCCAAACCAACGGTAAACTTCTGATAACTATCCTGTACATGATAACATGATAGAAAAGATAAGGATGAATATAACTGGAATATTTTTCTGTACGAATACTTATGAACGCCACTCTATGTATCATTAAGTTATTATATCATCTGACAAAGAGCTTTGATAATTATTGAGGGGGGTCCCGCGTCTTAAGGTACCTAAGCGCCAAAATTAAAATTCGTCAGAAATCGCCTCCAAACTTCAGCAAAATTCTCGCAATAGTATCTCTGTTATTAATTGAGCTAGAACGTTCATTTTTTGGCTAAATTAGAGTTCTAAGTATGCTAATGAAGATGTTGATGAGTTTTTGAATAGATTTTCATATTTTATATTATTTATATATATATATATTATATATATATATATATATATATATTATATATATATATATATATATATATATATATACACAAACTCAGAATGGTCCCCTGAGAAATTTATATGTTAAACACAGACCGTGCATGGAACAAGGAACTCTTCTGGGAAATTTAAATCCACTATAGTCCGAATAAGTAATGGTAAATGACAAATACCATAGTTTTCTTTTTCATGATGCTAGCCCGACGTGGGCAACGGGTCTCTCGCAAGAGGTCACATAAATATAGCTTCCCTCACCAGCTATCTGCAAAGCAGACAGGATCCAGCTTTGGGACATGGATCTAGGGTTTAAAGCAAGCCTAGTCCCACTACATTCAGAGCCTCTATATAAGTAAAAGACTCGTTGCATTCACGTCGGATTGAATAAATCAAAGAAAAAGGGGTAACTACTGTATTTTTAGCCAAAAAAACAAAACTTAAACCTCAACCGGGACATTGAGCGTCCACTTTTCAAGGCACGTAACACGTCCGTTTAATATACACAAACTCAGAATGGTCCCCTGAGAAAATTTATAGTTAAACACAGACCGTGCATGGAACAAGGAACTCTTCTGGGAAATTTAAATCCACTATAGTCCGAATAAGTAATGGTAAATGACACATACCATAGTTTTCTTTTTCATGATGCTAGCCCGACGTGGGCAACGGGTCTCTCGCAAAGAGGTCCCATAAATATAGCTTCCCTCACAGCTATCTGCAAAGCAGACAGGATCCAGCTTTGGGACATGGATCTAGGGTTTAAAAGAAAAAACTATGGTATTTGTCATTACCATTACTTATTCGGACTATAGTGGATTTAAATTTCCCAGAAGAGTTCCTTGTTCCATGCACGGTCTGTGTTTAACATATAAATTTCTCAGGGGACCATTCTGAGTTTGTGTATATTAAACGGACGTGTTACGTGCCTTGAAAAGTGGACGCTCAATGTCCCGGTTGAGGTTTAAGTTTTGTTTTTTTGGCTAAAAATACAGTAGTTACCCCTTTTTCTTTGATTTATTCAATCCGACGTGAATGCAACGAGTCTTTTACTTATATAGAGGCTCTGAATGTAGTGGGACTAGGCTTGCTTTAAACCCTAGATCCATGTCCCAAAGCTGGATCCTGTCTGCTTTGCAGATAGCTGGTGAGGGAAGCTATATTTATGTGACCTCTTTGCGAGAGACCCGTTGCCCACGTCGGGCTAGCATCATGAAAAAGAAAAACTATGGTATTATAACCCAAACCACGCGATAGAGGAAGGGTGAAAATAGTGATATCCATCAAAAACACGGTTTCGCCTGTGGTGGCGCTTAGGTACCTTAAGACGCGCGACCCCTCATACAACAAAAGAAGGAAAAACTCTTCCAGAATATATATATATACACCTTACCTTACAACCTTACGAAGGTTCCGCGCGATGATTCCTCATTTCGCAAAGGTCAAGCTTGTCGCCCCTCCTCACGAGTTGGCCTGGTGAAGTAGTGAGTTGGTTTCTTGTGCTCTCCACCTCACATAGCCAGGTACGCCCGGCTCATCGGGGATTGTTCTGAGCCAGGTGTCTAATCTTCTTTTGAAGATGTCCACTGCAACTCCCTTCGTGTTTCTTAGGTCTTTGGGCAGCTGATTAAACAGTTTTGGTTCTCTCACAACAAAACTATTTTCTTTCAGAATTAAGGATGTTCCTTGTCTCGCCTTTAATTTGGGAATACGACACAGTCTACCGTTTCTACTTTCCACCGTTGTCTGGGGAGTTATAGGGTTCAGAGTAAGATTAGGGCCTAGTTTCTCCATTATTTTCCAAGTGTAAATAATGGTGTCTCTCTCTCTTCTCCTTTCCAGTGAATATAGGTCTAGTTCGCGTAAACTTTCCTAGTAATTTAGTTCTTTCCACCCGTTGATCTTGGCTGTGAAGCTTCTCTAGATACATTCCAGCTGTCTAATGTCTTCTTTTTTATATGGGGATGTTAGGAACGAGCAGTATTCCAATTTGGGTATGATCAGGGTTTTCAGTAGAGGAATCATTACATTCCCATCCCTTCGTTTAAAGGTTCTCAACATCTGCCCCGTTATTCTCTTTGCTCTGTTTACTGTATCTTATTTTGTGTTTCAAATTTCGCATCATCTGTCATTACAACCCCTAAATCTTTTGCTCTGGAATTTCTCTGAATTTCCTGTCCATTTGGGGTATAATATTCCATGGATTTTAGGTCTTCTCTTTTTCCGTACCGTAACAGCTGAAATTTCTCGGTGTTAAACTTCATATTGTTGTCTTCCGTCCACCTGTAGATTCTGTTTATGTCGGTTTGTAGAGATCCTATATCTTCTGGGTTTCTTATTTTTCTACTGATCTCTGTGTCATCCGCAAAGGATGTTACTGTGCTGTCTCTGGTAACATCCTCATCTATGTCAGTTAGCATGATTATGAAGAGTAATGGAGCTAATACTGTTCCTTGTGGGACTGAGCTGAGGACCTCTGATTCTGATGAAGATAATCCTTGTACTGTAACGACTTGCCGCCGCTCACTAAGGAAATTATATATCCATTTCCCTACTTTTCCTATTATTCCCATATATTTCAGTTTATGTATTGATTCCATGGTCACACTTGTCGAACGCTACACACACACACCACATATATATATATATATATATATATATATATATATATATATATATATATATTATATATATATATATATAGGCGGGGCCACAGCTTCACCTCCGTGTGAAGAGAGACCAACGCACGAAAAACATAAGGTTCATAAGGTATATAATATATATATATATATATATATATATATATATATATATATATATATATACCTTCAACTGCAAAGAACACGCAGTATAAATAACGTAAAGAAACGACGCTTGTATAGGAGATATTCCGCGCAAGACGAGAGAGAGAGAACGGAACAAATGAAAAATGAGGTAACCACCTGGGAATCGAACCCGGGATCTTCCGATTGCCGATCAGACGCGATACCATTACACCATGGACCTCACCCTTCCAAATGCCGTAATTCTTCTACATACTCGCAGAAACCAATGCCCCAAGGGGGCACCTCCCGCATGCCGTAACATTATATACCTTCAACTGCAAAGAACACGCAGTATAAATAACGTAAAGAAACGACGCTTGTATAGGAGATATTCCGCGCAAGACGAGAGAGAGAGAACGGAACAAATGAAAAAATGAGGTAACCACCTGGGAATCGAACCCGGGATCTTCCGATTGCCGGTCAGACGCGATACCATTACACCATGGACCTCACCCTTCCAAATGCCGTAATTCTTCTACATACTCGCAGAAACCAATGCCCCAAGGGGGCACCTCCCGCATGCCGTAACATTATATACCTTCAACTGCAAAGAACACGCAGTATAAATAACGTAAAGAAACGACGCTTGTATAGGAGATATTCCGCGCAAGACGAGAGAGAGAGAACGGAACAAATGAAAAAATGAGGTAACCACCTGGGAATCGAACCCGGGATCTTCCGATTGCCGGTCAGACGCGATACCATTACACCATGGACCTCACCCTTCCAAATGCCGTAATTCTTCTACATACTCGCAGAAACCAATGCCCCAAGGGGGCACCTCCCGCATGCCGTAACATTATATACCTTCAACTGCAAAGAACACGCAGTATAAATAACGTAAAGAAACGACGCTTGTATAGGAGATATTCCGCGCAAGACGAGAGAGAGAGAACGGAACAAATGAAAAAATGAGGTAACCACCTGGGAATCGAACCCGGGATCTTCCGATTGCCGGTCAGACGCGATACCATTACACCATGGACCTCACCCTTCCAAATGCCGTAATTCTTCTACATACTCGCAGAAACCAATACCCCAAGGGGGCACCTCCCGCATGCCGTAACATTATATACCTTCAACTGCAAAGAACACGCAGTATAAATAACGTAAAGAAACGACGCTTGTATAGGAGATATTCCGCGCAAGACGAGAGAGAGAGAACGGAACAAATGAAAAAATGAGGTAACCACCTGGGAATCGAACCCGGGATCTTCCGATTGCCGGTCAGACGCGATACCATTACACCATGGACCTCACCCTTCCAAATGCCGTAATTCTTCTACATACTCGCAGAAACCAATGCCCCAAGGGGGCACCTCCCGCATGCCGTAACATTATATACCTTCAACTGCAAAGAACACGCAGTATAAATAACGTAAAGAAACGACGCTTGTATAGGAGATATTCCGCGCAAGACGAGAGAGAGAGAACGGAACAAATGAAAAAATGAGGTAACCACCTGGGAATCGAACCCGGGATCTTCCGATTGCCGGTCAGACGCGATACCATTACACCATGGAAGGGTGAGGTCCATGGTGTAATGGTATCGCGTCTGACCGGCAATCGGAAGATCCCGGGTTCGATTCCCAGGTGGTTACCTCATTTTTTCATTTGTTCCGTTCTCTCTCTCTCGTCTTGCGCGGAATATCTCCTATACAAGCGTCGTTTCTTTACGTTATTTATACTGCGTGTTCTTTGCAGTTGAAGGTATATAATGTTACGGCATGCGGGAGGTGCCCCCTTGGGGCATTGGTTTCTGCGAGTATGTAGAAGAATTACGGCATTTGGAAGGGTGAGGTCCATGGTGTAATGGTATCGCGTCTGACCGGCAATCGGAAGATCCCGGGTTCGATTCCCAGGTGGTTACCTCATTTTTTCATTTGTTCCGTTCTCTCTCTCTCTTGCGCGGAATATCTCCTATACAAGCGTCGTTTCTTTACGTTATTTATACTGCGTGTTCTTTGCAGTTGAAGGTATATAATGTTACGGCATGCGGGAGGTGCCCCCTTGGGGCATTGGTTTCTGCGAGTATGTAGAAGAATTACGGCATTTGGAAGGGTGAGGTCCATGGTGTAATGGTATCGCGTCTGACCGGCAATCGAAAGATCCCGGGTTCGATTCCCAGGTGGTTACCTCATTTTTCATTTGTTCCGTTCTCTCTCGTCTTGCGCGGAATATCTCCTATACAAGCGTCGTTTCTTTACGATATATATATATATATATATATATATGAAATAGGATCCCTCCTAAGGAGACGTAGTTTTACATTTAGGATAAAAACGAAGACGTAGAGCAAAAAAGTCATTATATTTGGCTGCAGCCGACGTTTCGGGCAACTCTACCTATTTTCAAAGCCTAATAAATAAAAGCTAAAATTAATGCATGACAAAAATATACGAATGTCAAAACTAAAACTAATTTAAAGTGCAAAATTAAAACTGTTCAAGAATAAAAATTAAAATTACAGCGCATAAAACAGGCATAAGCCAAAAACAAATCAAAAGTAAAAATTATATAAATGACAAAAATATACGAATGGGAAAAGTAAAACTTAAAAACTAAAAACAGTCAAACATAAAATAGTTAAAAAACTTTACTAATAAAAAGTTAAACGAAAAAACACAAAAGTGCACCAAACATACTATGCTCACTTGACAGCCACAAAAACTGACCGTTTCCTTTTCGCCTCAGTATTAGTAAAGTTTTTTAACTATTTTATGTTTGAATGTTTTTAGTTTTTAAGTTTTACTTTTACCATTCGTATATTTTTGTCATTTATATAATTTTTACTTTTGATTTGTTTTTGGCTTATGCCTGTTTTATGCGCTGTAATTTTAATTTTTATTCTTGAACAGTTTTAATTTTGTACTTTAAATTAGTTTTAGTTTGGCATTCGTATATTTTTGTCATGCATTAATTTTAGCTTTTATTTATTAGGCCTTGAAAATGGGTAGAGTTGCCCGAAACGTCGGCTGCAGCCAAATATAATGACTTTTTTGCTCTACGTCTTCGTTTTTATCCTATATATATATATATATTCCCTGACGAGGTGTAGCTCTGAATACACGAAAGGCCTTGGAATCGTTTTTCTTTTTCCTTGTGGGTTTTCAGTATATATATATATATATATATTACACTAGTATACACGACATATACATACAAAATTCTTGTCTGATGCGTGGATTAAGATATAACTAATGTATTTCTTCTGGGAAGCGAGGGCCACAGTTTTAACGTAAACAAACATCAATCATCCTTATTGCTCAGAATTTTGTTGAATATTTACTCACCTCAGAATGCTTCAGATACAGATCTGTCAGCGAGATGCTTTTTTCCCACCCCCTCTTTTCTGAACACTTCGCTGAAATCACCTGTATATGTTATCATTAATCTCATAGTAACAAAAAAGGAAAATTGCAACATATTGTTTCTCCGATACCCAGCGACCTTTTCTCAAACTTGATAAAATCGTCTGGCATTAGGCAAAATATAATCAGTGACGTATTAGTGGGCGTAGATCCGCGACGAGAACACCTTCAGATGCTTTCGCTATTTCCACACAACCACAACCAGGATGACGTCACATTGCGAGCCACAGTCAAAGCATTCCTTTTTGCTTTGAACCTCACACCTCAACCTCGTTATAAGGACTTCTCAGGAAGGCGCCATAATTGCACCTTGAGTTCTCTCCCCTGAAGAGAATCCTTAGTGACACGAGAGATCTCACCCTGTAAACATCGTTGTGCAGGCCATTTTGGCCTGGCGTCACTCCGGGGTCACCAATTTATAGTGTCTCGTTGACACTATAATAATAATAATAATAATAATAATAACGTTAATGAATGTTAATTATGATTGCTTGAGGCTGAGGTCACCAGGTCTTCTGCGAACCAAATAATGTTATTAATTAAAGGAAATTAATAGAATGAGTTTTCTTCCTTTATTAAACAAAATAAATGATTTATGAATGAGTTAAAATAAAAGTTGGTTGTTTGAATACAAGTTCAGTTGAAATTAAATATGCACTTGATTAATGACTTCAATATAACAATGACTTTAATATTAATAACGCGCGAGCTAATATGTCTTTATATGAAGTTAGGTGAATATATTATGTTATTATAATATATTATTCTCCCAAGTGAGAAAGGGTAGTTCACTTTTTAAACCCATTCGTGGATAAATGGTTTAAAGTAGCGTGTATCAAACTTTTTTAATCCAACGCAACGCCCCCTTCAAACTGAAATCAACCGTCTATGCCCCATTTATTTCAATTGCAAGTAGCATTCAATGGAATATAATTTATTGGCACCATAATATTAGCAGGTTACATTAAAAATGAATGTTTCAGTTATCAATGTACTAATTTTACCAATGTACAGTGCTTACAAGAAGTCGCGCGCCTCTGTCTCCTCCCAAGCTAGTCTGTTAGGTATAAAATGAGCGGTCCTTATGGCAGGGGAGGTGTGTTCGAATTGGTGCACATAATTGCTCTAACCCCATCAATGACGTCCACATTATCATTGTGTTGATCACTCTATCTATTCATATGTAGAGACATACTGTATATAGATATATATAGAGTATGCAGGGGATAACGTGTCTCAGTCCCAGCTATGGTAGTTGTCTTACAATTAACAGTCCCAAGTGCAAGTTACGTTAACACCTCCACATAAACTACCCTAGACTAAAATAACATACGTGAAGCCCTTACCCACAAATCATTTAAAAGGTGTGATTTAAAAGCTCTCCTCTCTCTCTCTCTGTCTCTGTCTTTGTCTCTGTCTCTGTCTCTCTCTCTGATCACACCGCATGGCAATGTATCCATATAACGTTAATAATAACCGAAACTCGAGAAAATATACTCTCTGCCTTCCGCTCTACTCCAAATCCTTTTCTCTTAGTGACCTCTTAATACAAACTAATCTATCATATTTTGCGACTTTTTAACTCTGGTAGGATTCAATTCCATTCCTATAGTGTAAGAGATACTTAAATTCATGTGTGTATTATGCCATTTGATGTGCGTAATAAATAATCATTTTTAAATAGTTGGAGCGTTCAAGGTGATCTGTAATAATCTATAGACTACCCCTCAAGCCCACTCTCAACACTTAGATTCCCCTAAGACACAGGCGTCTTCAAGTAACATGAATGCGTAGAGATCTAAGGTGTCAGATTCCATATTATATAATTTATGTGCTAGGTTTAAGAACGCTGGCATTGAAGGATGGAAGAAGGGACAGTAAAAGCTATAATAGGTTTAATGAAGGAAGTGGAATGAGGATGGAGGTAAGCGTTGCTATGTCGAAGGAAACGAGGTTGGGTGTGGAATTACGAAGGGAGGAGGAAATGCTAAACACAAACTCAAATATTTATTTTAATGCCCTAGACCTAGAAAGACAAAGAGCAAAATACCTTAAACTAACCATGAATTGACAGAAACAAAAGAGTCTGGTCTTAGACGCACTGATAGGTTTAACGTATGTGGCTAGAGGCCGCCACTCAGAATTACCACTACTACCTAAGTCATAATAAGGTTATTTACTATGACAGAGTAGTCATGAGTAGTTATGGAAATAAAATATGATTATACTGTTGATGGCTGACTATATTCAGTTGGGATATAAACTATTGCTGACAATCTTTGGATCCTTGGCTTTTAAGACGAATTTTTTATGCATATGTTCAACAAAATAGGAAATTGGCTGATTATTATTACCATTCGAAGGGTTGGTACCCTTCACAACCGAAATCAATTTCAGAAGGGGTGCATGGTATCCTCATTTCTTTTATCTTCCCAGCACGCTTCACATAAGCCATTTACACAAAGATGGAAAGGCCGTCTGTGCACCACGACGACCAGGCAATGCGGGGAGCAATGGTGACATTGCATGAATATGGTATGCCAATAAGAGAAATATCAAGACGACTAGACGTTCATCGAAGCACTGTGGAACGGTGGATTCATCGGTATGAAGCAGAAAACTCAATCGCTACTTTGCCGAGGTCTGGTCCTTCGTGTTCAACATCTCAAGAGGAAGATGCTGCGATTGTTAATCATGCCAGAGAGCATCCGTTTGTTCCAGCGACGCATATTTACAGACACCTGAACCTTCGTTGTAGCGCAAATACAGTGAACAACAGACTTCACGAGGCAGGGTATTTTTCTCGCCATCCAGCTATAAAACCTGCATTGACGATTGAGCATAAAGATGCGCGGATGGGATTTGCCTTGCAATACTTGCCGCAGGAGGAAGAATTCTGGAGAAAAGTTGTGTACTGTAACGAAAAAACATTTTCAACAGATAGTCATGGTTCCCTGCATTGTTGGAGGCAGCGCGGAAAACGCTATGAAGAAGGAAATGTTTTCCCGAGCAAATGTAGTGGTCACATCAATCTCGGTGTGTGGGGCTAGATGTCTGGCTATGGTGTCGGAGAATTGATTCAAGTAGATGGACGCTTTACTGGACAGCAATATTGCCAGATACTGGAAGAGGTGCTGCTACCCAGTGTTCGTGCGTATCTGGTTCCAGCACCGGAACCATTTTACTTAATAGAAGATAACAGTCCCATTCATAGGAGTAACGTTGTGAGAGCGTGGTACGAAGATCACCCAGAGATTATTAATCTAATTCTGCCACCACGTTCTCCTGATTTGAATCCGATTGAAAACCTTTGGGCAATAATGATTAACGAATGGGAGCAACGCAATGAAAGAACATTTGAAGCACTTTTAGCTCACACGAGGAATAGCTGGGAGAGCTTACGCCGAACACCAAACATTCCCTACAATCTGGCCTCTTCTATGCCGCAACGATTGCAAGAAATTATTGATGCTGGAGGAAGCTATACGAAATACTGATGTTAAAGCCATGACGTAAATGTGTATCGAATATATATTTATGTTAATATAGAATTTTATTATACAGGGTGTCCCGTAAGTCTGGACCCATAGGGAAAAATAATAAAATTACAAAATAGTCCAAAAATTTATTACATAATCTGTTCAAAGTGTCCGCCGTTGTGTCGCACACATAGTTGAAGACGTAATCTCCACTGCGACAGCACTTTCTGAATCACAGTCGCAGAAATTTCTTGACACGCCTCCACAATGCGTGCTTTAAGGTGGAAAATGTTCTGAAGTTTGACCTCGTACACTTTGGCTTTCAATGGCCCCACAAATAAAACTCCAGCGGAGTAAGATCATAATAAAAAAATAATAAAAATAATAATAAAAATAATAAAAAAATATATTATAAATAAATTTTTGGACTATTTTGTAATTTTATTATTTTTCCCTATGGGTCCAGACTTACGGGACACCCTGTATTTTTATGTATGACATCTATAAAAGTATATATTGTGACCATGAAAGAACTTTACTTATCCTTAGTTAGAATCTTTTCTTGCAATGTCTACGCTCGTGGAGAAGATAATATATGCATTGTTGAAACAAACTATGAGAAGGTAATAGTTTCAGGAAAAAATAAAAACTGGCAACATCGAGGTCATCACATGTTTATGGGAATTGTCATATGATATGCTACCAATAAACTCTTATATACTACTATATACAGTACACTATATTATGTAATAATTACGATGAACAAATCAAATGCAAATTTCTCTGATTCACGGCCCACCAGTCTTGCTTTAGACTAATGACTTTCATAAGATGGAATAGGTTTAATATAGTTCGTTTAATAGGTTACCACTTAAAACAATGGATAAACTATCTATTAGTGAGACGACCGTGACTTCCTCGAAATGCGAGCGCGTGAGAGGTTCACTGAGGAATTTGGTCATTAGATTCTTCACGTAGGATATATATCACAAACAACAATATTGACAACAATTCCCAACAATTACTTAATATCAATAATTGCATTTGAGTAAATAATTTAGACCTGCGTCAAAATAACTTACGTATCATGCCATGATTTGGGATATTTGCCGAATTAGTCGTTCTCTATAGTCTACAGTACATTGCTCCATTCTGCTTCTTAATCATTTGTATTTTAAACACTAAAATGTAGCAGAAGTGACGTAATAATGGACGTCATTGATTGTGTCAGAGCAGTTATGTGCACCAATCCGAACACACCTCCGCTGCCGTAAGGACCGCCCATTTTATACCTAACAGACTAGCTTGGGACGAGACAGAAGCGTGAGACTTCTTGTAAGCACTGTACAATTTAGGGCGGCTCGTTTTTACACTTTTTTCGATATTTGATTGGGGGTAGTGCGGAAAAGTTGCGATTTGGAGAGAAAATAAAGTGTGTAAAATTTTTTGATCTACGTCAATACCTTCCGGTGGCGGCGAGTCCTTAAAAATCGAAAAATAGGCCTAAAAACACAAAAAATTTATATAATTTTATATAATTTTTATATAATGTTCATTGTTCAATGACTGCTATTAATTTATTCAAGCCTATAATAGTGTTCTCAGGGTTGTTTGCACAGAAATATACCGGAATTAACATTTGTATAACATCTTGTTAAAACTTGCTTTAAATCAATATTTTGGATATTTTAAAGGCTAAGACGCCACCGGAAGTTATTAACAGATTGTGCTGAAATTTTTATTGTTTATTTTGTAAGTCTTTAAAACCATTTTCCAATCTACCCCGTTAGGCCTATTTTTCGATTTTTAAGGACTCGCCGCCACCGGCGCTCGTAATTCAATGGTTAACACCGTTTCCCTGTAAGTGAAGGGAAGACACTGGGGTCGGTGGCTCGACACCCGATTGCGCTAGTAATAATAATAATAATAATCCAGGCGTTAGTGCAGTGGGCTTCGTTCGTTGACCTGAACGTTTTGCTAGTTTCTGGCCATCCTGACTCATTATTATTCAACGGGGAGTGACTTTTCAACACACGTAACCTCTGAATTATCGAAGTCTGATTACTTTTTTTAAATTTTGGCTCTTTTTAAACAACTTTTTAAATAAAGTTCAAATTTACTTTTCTTTTATTATGTCGAGTTTACAAACCTTATTTTAACAAGTTAAAACATTTTAACACTTTAGCGCACGTAGCTCCCTACCCGGTCGCTACACCCCCATGTGCACGGGACGTGAGCTTGAGTCGATGTTGCCGCGCGACATACACATTTTCAGTTTATAACGTTGTTTTTAATTGTACATTATTTTTTTTTGTATATGCACTAGCCTAAATTTTTTGGATGAAGCAAAATATGCGTCATCCGTGCGCTAATGTGTTAAACTTTAATTTTTTACCAAGTTTTCAGAAGTTGTTTCCTTCCCATATTCAAACCCTTGACATGAGATCATCTTTTTTTATATAGCTTGTACATTATGTAAATTATGTATTATGTAAATGAAACCGTTTTGAATTTATTATTGATATTCCTTTTTTAATATGAAGTCCATTTAAAATATAAAATGAAACTATATATGTGTGTGTGTGTGTGTGTGTGTGTGTGTGTGTGCGCTCTCGCGCGTGCATATCTAAAATAAAATTATATATATATATATATATATCAGTACATAGTGGTTCGCGTAAGATTTATTACAGCTACGAAGTCGTGAAAATGAATTATGGACTGAGCGGCCATTTGATATATGCAGGATGTACTCGAAGGGTAAAAAAGTTGCGTACGTTACAGAACAGTAACAGCAAAGTAACAGTAACAAAAATTTTATCATGCTTTCTTAATTAACTGAAGTGATGCGAAAATTGTGAGCTCAGATCGGGTGAAACGTTCTCAATGTAGTAAATGTAATAACTGTAAACGTAGTAAATGTAGTCAATGTAATACGGTAAATGTAGTAACTGTAAATTTTTATATAAGATAATTACGTATAACTTCACTTAAATCACACAGAGAAAAAGATTACAGCGAAGTTTGTCGAAACTCAGGAGGTAATTCTCAAATCGATCCATTCCCATTCTCACTTTAGGAATTCTCACTTTTAAGTGAGAATTTTTTTTTTCATAGAAAATGCCTCTCGTGCCCGCAATTGCGTCACGGTCTCTCGTTATACTCTTTACCAAATCGGAAAACGTTTTATTCAAATATGGAATTTTCACTTCGAGGATTTCCACTTCAGAACCGAGTATGAGAATGACAATGAATGAGAAGTAATTACGCAGATTACCAGTTTTTGTGGTGATTATTTTTAGTAATGTGGTTAATACTATGTATTACCAGAAAGTTGCATTTAAGTGTAGTACAACTAAAACTAGTAAATAATTTAGTAAAATTTTACTAGTCTTTTTCGCCAAGAGTATTTTTCTTCTCATTTTTTAGTAAATTTTAGTAAATTTTAAAAGTCATTAAAAATATGAAGAACAGTAACCTTTACGAACTCTTAAGTCAACCTTACCCGCCACGGGTTTGGAAGGGTTTGAAAGGGTTTGGATTCGATTTTTGGCTCAGATTTCAGATTTCACCGATTCTTAAGGTGCTTCATTGGCGTCTTCCTTCGTGGGGTAGAGGTCCGGATTTACACGTAAAGCTTCAGGTCCCCTTCATCATGTAACCTTAGCTGCTAAGAGGACGTTATACAGTCCTAAACAATTAGTATTATTATTAAATGAACTCTGATTAATATATAATATATATATATATATATATATATATATATATATAGTGTTTGTGTTTTTATACAGTACTTTTATAGTTTTTATCAGTATATATATATATATTATATATATATATATATATATATATATATATATAGATATATATATATATATATATATATATATATAGTTTTGTGTTTTTTATACAGTACTTTATAGTTTTTATACAGTATATATATATATATATATGAAAATTATTTCACGAAAGTAACACGTGAAAAATATTTATGATGAATAAAACCACGAAGGAAAGGAAACAGAGTGGTGTTCAAGCGCTTTCGTCTAATGACATCCTCAAGATGTGTTCCTGAGGATGTCATTAGACGAAAGCGCTTGGGCACCACTCTGTGTTTCCTTTCCTTCGTGGTTTTATTCATCATATATATATATATATATATATATATATATATATATATATGTATGTATGTACTGTATAAAAACAATACTTTTTCGTTAATCTATTAATTAATTAATTATATTTCTTTCGCTTCTTATTAATTATATTAATTAAAAATGAAATGGATTTTGAATTACTGTAAATTATAAATTTACATAATACAGTATTTCTAAATCTCATTTCATTAATGTTTTAAAGAAGACTTTGAGTCCAGATGGTGAAGACAACTTTTGATATTTTCTAAACGTAACTCCCCCTCTAGAAATATTAAAATAAAAGCTGAAATGATTTAATGAAAACGCTCCCAGTCTCTCCCCCCCCCCCCCACCCGCTTACCCCCGCCTTCTGTCATGTGTACCCCAAGATCCAGGTTCAAGAATCTATATTGTTAAAATGAAAACATGATTAGCAAATTAATGTTGGTGTCTCCACAAGTTAAATAGTTAGGCCATTATTGTTGCGTATAAACGAAGTGAAGAGCGGTCGAAGGGTCGAGTCCCGATGGTACTGGCTAATACTAATCAGGAGTTAGTGTAATGGGCCGCAATAGTTGGCCTGAGTCAGTTTCTGGCCTCCTGATCTCTTATTATTATTATTATTATTATTATCGTGTACCAAACATATTCAAAATTAACAAGAGGGTTCGACCATCTTTTCTTTTTACGGTGTTGAATAACGGGAAAATGACCACAAATCGATTTTAGAAAAGTGCTTATGCATTTCTGGTGCTGCGTACACAGACTGAAACCATTTAATATTATATCATTCGCTCATCTCTTTTAAGATGACATTTCACTCGTAATATAACGCGTAATACATCAGTGACTTCACAAACACCATCTCTTTAATCACGAAGAGAAACAAACGTACACAAATACGCGAAGATTCAGACAGAGATTAATTGAACTACAAATAGCTGCGTACATCTCCTCTCTAATAAGTTAACGCTATTAATTTGGAATAAACGCTGTAAGCGGATATACAATATAGCTTCCTCTTGCGCGTTCCAGCAAACATATAAATATATATATATATATATAATTATATATATATATATATAATCAATAGGAATATAAAGACAAGAGATACAACTCTCAACATTTATTGGCCAAACGTTTCGATCCACTCAGGGGCCATCTTCAGTGACTAAATGAAAGCATCCAAAAAAAATCAATAACATAACTAAAGAAACAAAAGTAAGTACAAAATGTCAGATAAATATACTGTACATAGTAATAAAACCTATACGATAAGCAAAAACTTTTTTTTTAACTTTTTGCTCATTGTATTGGGTTTTATTACTATGTACAATATATTTATCTGACAGTTTGTATTTACTTTTGTTTCTTTAGTTATGTTATTGATTTCTTTGGATGCTTTCATTTAGTCACTGAAGATGGCCCCTGAGTGGAACGAAACGTTTGGCCAGTAAATGTTGAGTCGTATCTCTTGTCTTTATATTCCTATTGAGGATAAGATTCCCGAAGAACACTTCTATCGTGTATATATATATATACATATATATATATACAGGGTGTCCCATAAGTCCGGCATCATAGGAGAAATTCATATTTTTCTATTTCTACAAACCATAATTCATATTTTTCTCTTTCTACAGGCATATAATGTCTGTGAGCAAGGAAGAACAAATCCAAATAATTCTACTCATAGGAAATCGGAGTCAAAGAGAGGCCGCTGCTGAATTTAATCCTTTCAGTCACTGGGTACCCAATTTGGTAGCTGAAAAATAAACCATATTGGTTCTTATATACCCACACATAAAGGCAAATTTCTTTTTTACCCTATGTCATAATTCATGATCGAAAGGGTTAACAGACTGCATCCAGACCGCGAGCCAATAACATAGAGTTGTGTTAGCAGACTTGTTGCAAAGTTTAAGGAAACAGGATCCATAGATCATAAACCACGCAGTGGACCTGAGGTCCACTGACGATGATACAGCGACTGCTATCCTGGCTCATTTTAACAGAAGTCCCAATAAGTCTCTTCGGCGATTGTCCGCCGAGACAGGAGTGTCGAAAAGTAGCATCCATCGCATTCTTCAGGCTCACAAATGGCATCCATATAAACTTCAGATCCTACAGAAATTAAGCGAAGATGATCCCGACCGGCGGATGGAATTTTGTGAATGGGCTACGGAACAATACATATTGAGCACGTTCTGTAAATAAAAGCTTTTGTTTTGCCTTTTTTTATTATTTTTCCTATGATGCCGGACTTATGGGACACCCTGTATATATATATATATATGTATATATATATATATATATATATATATATATATATAATATATATATATATATGGGCGAGAGAGAGAGAGAGAGAGAGACCCAAAAAGGTAGGAAAAAATCGTATTAAATAT
Organism: Bathynomus jamesi; assembly: GCA_023014485.1. Lineage (NCBI taxonomy): Eukaryota > Metazoa > Arthropoda > Malacostraca > Isopoda > Cirolanidae > Bathynomus > Bathynomus jamesi. Next base: position 347,166 of record JAJOZX010000956.1, on the reverse strand, counting down.
AAAGTTAAAAGGAAACTTCAGCAACTATACATTACCTAATGCTCTAATTAATTAACCCAGAACCCTCCTCCACCCGACCCAACCCTCAACCCCCCTCCCCGAAAAAGGAATTCAACAACTTGGAGGAGAGGACAAAGGAATGTCCTTAGAAGTTATACTTTTCTTATTACTTAAGAAACGGTTCATAAACCAATTAAAAATGAATTTCCCTAATCCATTTCGGAAACGCGTTAAAGCTAATATTTGTGGCACTGTGCCGAACACATAAAGAACTACATTATTTTATTCAGGTAATTGTTAAATAAACTTAGCATAACACCTCTTCTAAGTCCATAAATAAATATGGGCTTGACATATCAAAGCGTTTTTATAATAATATAATAATAACAATAATAATAATAATAATAATAATAATAATGGCATATTTTTAACCTCACCTCTCCCAAATTAATGCATTGTTAATCAGCATATATATATATATATATATATATATATATATATTGCATAAAATAACTAATATAATAGATATATATATATTATACACTAGGAATAATAATAGCCTAACCCCAAGAAAGTTCGTGCTTAAGTGGTCATTTTGAACAAAATCTATATTCTGTTAATTTCAGTCATTTGTAAAAATTATTTCGTTTAAAAGGAATTCACCCACGTAATATTGAACGTTATTTACATTAAACTTCATTTCTCTTTATTTCGAAATTATTTCTAAATCAAGCGAAAATACTAAATTGAGTATCTTTTACAATAAACTGTTTATTAAGTAATTACAAAGCGCTTATATATATATATATATATATATATATATATATATATATATATATATAATATATATAGGGGTGGGCCGTAAGTTTCCATACATAGGAAAATTTAAACGTTTGTTTTTATTTGGATCAGCAGTTTCCGGATGCTTGGATTGGTCGGCGTGGTCCTGTGGAGTGGCCTCCCAGATCCCCAGATCTCACCCCCCTTGATTTCTATCTTTGGGGGCACTTGAAGGCCATGGTGTATCAGGAAAAGATACGAGACATAAATCATCTAAAGGAACGTATCACCAACGCCATTACAAGCATAACGTCAACTGTGCTAATGCGTGTTCATCAACAGTGGGGAACACGTATTGAAATGTGTTTTCAAAACAATGGCAACCATGTAGAGCATATTATATAAATAAAAATGGTTGTCCATAAAAAAAGTTTATTTTTCCTATGTATGGAAACTTACGGCCCACCCTGTATATATACACATTTTATTTATTTATTCGTCCTGTTCGCAGCGAGGAATTTTCTGGTGGGGCGTGGTTCGGATTCCACGTTAAACTGTAGATCCAAGGTGGAGTGAAAAGAATTGACCTTCGTCAGAATGAACAATTCGGGCGGAAACTAACAAAAGGTTTTATATATATATATATATATATATATATATATATATATATATCGGTACTATATATATATGAGCTTATAAAAAACAAATTATTAGAAAAACACAAATTATTACACCAATATAGAAAATCACAGGTTTGTTTTTTGGCAAGTTGGGAATTCTTTCTTGTGGTGCTCTACCACCCGCAGCAGATACTGGAATTGATCTTCATCCTTTGTCCTTACCCGGTTGAAGTCCTCGACCAGTTTCACGGCTCTTTCCGCGCAATCATTGACCGACTTCATAGCTTTCGCTAACTTTTGCCCTTTCTTATAGTCCTCATCACTAGGCCATGTCCTTGGGTGAGTTTTCAGCTACTTTGTTCTAATACCAGCCTTTCGAACAAAGACAATGATCTACTTGTAGTGAATTGGTCCAGATCTGTGTCAGAATGTAAAATCCTTCTGTCTCCCTTTTGCACCCTAACAGCACTGTTTTTACTTACAGGCTTCTTAAGAGCATCCACCATTGCCAGTTTGAGATCTTCGGAGACCCTGTCATCGAAAAATCCCAGTGATACTAAAATATCACTTATATACCACAGATGCCATTCCATTGCTTTGAATGTGGTCAAAGAAACTTTTTCATTTACTTCACCGTATCGTCGAGCTTGGTCAGAGCATGTAGGTCATTTAAAGGGGCGTGGACTGTATTCGGAGCTGTGAACCACATCTTCATGTAGACAAGACAGGTAAAACAGACTACATTGCTTAACAGCTACCCCCTCGTTGATGGTGAGCCTAAATTGCCCTCTGAACGAGTAAATCTTGAGACAATATAAACTTTTGCCATCCAGCCTGCGTGGTGAAAAGCTCCGGGAGCTCGGAATCGTATTCCCCTTTCCGGACGATCTCCCAAGTGGATGATAAGTTCCAAAAATTTTTGGTAGGCGTCATGCAGTTCAGAGGGACCAGAGAGTAGATTTCGCGCGAATTCCATGGCTTCATTCTTCCATTCAAGGATGACATCACACGCGTCAATGAGAATGAGGCTAGTTTGGTAATTTGCTTGATCGATGGAATTCCAATCCTTCTGGAATCTCTTGAAGATGAGCACATCAGGACCACTGCTGGAACCAAAGATCTCAGTAAAGACATCACCTATAATAATCTCATGTACATAATGACGACAAGCCAGGTTCAACAGCTTCTTCTTAAATCGTTTTTCCAAGAGAGTACATGCTCCTATGTGGCCTCCTGTGTTGGAAATAGTTGTATCGAAACATATTCCGACGACGTGGTCCAGAAGAGTTCAGTCCTGGAGGGTCTTCAATATTGCACCTGCCATATCCTCTTCCGTGGATCGCGGTATCTTGGGTACACCTAAGAGCTTGTCGATCCCCAGTCCTGATAAGAGAATCGACAATCTGTCTGTTTTATTGTGCTTATATCCAGTCAACTCAGAGAGCAGTTTGCCGTCCCATTGGACCACCAATGGAACCTCTGGCATAAAATGTATTCGAGAAGTTTGACTGATGATTTGCCTTTGCGGTTGGCGATCTCTCCGGATTTGACTCCTAGATACTGAAAGTTCTTCGGGCGCGATTCCCAGACTTCTTGATGTGGACGCAAGGAAAAAGGTTGCATTCCCGTCTGAGATATTAATCCGGGCCATTGTTGCTGCTACTTCGGGAGTGATAACCTTAATTTTCTTGCAAGGGTTCGATGGATTCGTCGTGTCTTGCTTGATCTTGGCACCGTATGTATCATCTCAGTCATTATCTGTCGACGACGAGGATGATGGTAGTTGGACTGTCTTGTTGAGGGCCTCAAGCTCCATCTGCGCTTATTCTTTCCTCCTCATCTCATCCATTTTTTTCTGCCGTGAACGTTTTACTTTATCTGACAGTTTTTTATCTAATGTAGTCATTGCCATCATCCGTTTCGTCCTCTGATCTTCCAAGAAGCGTAAATCTTTAGAGCTCCAGAGCATCTTGGGCCGCTATATCGAATAATGTTTCAGTGTCCTTGCTGAATGATTCCTGCTGTTTTATCATTCCGAATTATTCTTTTTATGTTTACTCTTCAAATTCACGTATGTGGCATAGAGTTTCTCCAGTTTAGTAATCGCGTGATCTTTTCTCATGGTTGGGATTCCACCACTTTCCCACGTCTCTATGATTTCTTCCACCACTGCGTGGGCAGCTTCCTTGATAGAAAGGATCGGTTTCCCGATTCGCACATGATGGAAACATCGCAAAACCGACCGTTTGGTTGGAAGTTGTTGTTGTTTTTGAAATTCCTCTAGCGGTTGCTCTATCAGCCAAATCTCAGCTTTCTTCTGAGTCGTCATAATTGAACATAAACTGCTCGATTTAATTTTAACAAAATTTCTACAAAACAGAAAAAAATATTAAAATGGATACGAAATGGAAATAATAAATAATACAATAAATAATACAGCATGGTTTTGGCTACCACACATTTTCATACCGTCAACCCAATCACGAGGATAAAGGAAATTAAAATAAGAAAATCAAGAATTAAATGATAGCCTAAGGAATAGAGAGAAAAACAAAGTTAAGTGCGGTCATTCTCTTGCAGGGGGCTCGAATGGTTGAGGAAGGTATAAACCATTGTACTTTCAACACAAGTCTTAATAATAGGACCATACAAATTATCTGAAGTGCACCACCCACAGTGCATAGGAACAAATTTCAGGAGTGGGAGCATAGTGAAACTTTGTTTTTATGGACTACCTTAATATATATATATATATATATATATATATATATATATATATATATATATATATATATATATATATATGATAATGATAAGCTTTATTGGCAGGATGTTTTTTTTTTTTTTTTTTAAGTTCGGGAAGAACCAATTCGCCTCTATTTAAAAGGGCATATCTCGGCGGAAAAACAAAGAAAAAGTGAGAGGAAAGACAGAGGAAAAAGAAAGGGTGGAGGGGACAGTCGAAGTGGAAAAAGACCAAGGATGACAATGACTGCAGGGTCGAGCCCCATCATCCTTTGGTGCTAGGGCCGGGAGGGCGCACGTGAAACCTCCAGGAACAAGCACGTACAAACGAGCACAAAGAGCACTCAAGAGCACGAGCTTAGAACCCCCTTGCGGGGATTGGCAGGATGTATATATGATACACACCCACAAGGATAAGTGAAAAGTTTAATGCATGTAGGACGGCAAATAATTGTAATGTATTGTTTAACCATATGTATAGATATAATCATAGTATTAACTGGGAAAGTTCTAAAGTTTTTGTTAAAAATAAAGACATACATGAAAGGAAAATTCTGGAATGTGCATTCATATACTTTATAAATAATTTCAATAATACAGGGTGATTCACTCGCTGGTATCCCCAGCGGATATATTAGCGATACTCTGGGGCAACCAGCGAGTAAATCACCCTGTAGTTCGGGAGTATAAAATTGACAAAAAATTTTAAAATATGTTTTTCCTTTAATCAGTACTTGTTAATTGTTTGTCAATTCCTCCTAACTATTTTGTTTACGCTGTACAGATATATAAATAGTATATAATATTATATTATTATAATTATATAATATATTATATAATTATATAATATATTATATATTATATAATTAGATATATTAATATATAATTATATATTATTATATAATATATTTTTGGCTTCTTGTTTTTCCCTTCTTTCCCTGAATACTGGGCCTCGAATACAGAAAGAATCAATCATGTTGGATGCCAAAACTTTGCCTCACGTTATTCCAGTATGTTTTCATCTCGTTTTTTTTCGTTTTCGAAAGGCTTTGGTATCGCTTTTCACTTTTCTTTGTGGGTATATATCATTTATTTATTTTACGTGTTTAACTCTTCACATATATATATACGCAGGGTGTTCCATAAGTCCGGCATCATAGGAGAAACTCATATTTTTCTATTTCTACAAACCATAATTTATGCTCGGGATGCCAATTTCCAGTCCACCATTCTGTTCAGTGACGAGGCTGTTTTTTATGGAAATGGTGAGGTAAATCGACAGAACACCCGCTACTGGTCTCAAAACAACCCTCACTGGTATACCTCTTCAAAGGAACAAGGTTCATCTCGGGTGATGGTATGAGGTGGCATTTGGAAGGATCGCATTATAGGCCCCCTCTTTTTCGATGAACATGTCACTGGAGGCACCTACCTACGTATGCTCAAGGAAGAAGCATATCCCAGTGTCTTGAACGAAGAAGGAAATTTCCCAACATGTTTCCAGCAAGACGGCGCTCCTGCACATTACAGCACCCAAGTAAGGGAATACCCGTACCAACAATTCCCTGGTCATTGGATAGGACGTCGAGGGCCTGTGGAATGGCCAACTAGAAGCCCGGATCTCACGCCACTAGATTTTTATCTCTGGGTCCACTTGAAAGCGCTGGTATACGCAGAGAAAATTAGGAGTGTTGAACATTTGCGGCAGCGCATTATTGGGGCATGTAACACCATTACTCCTGACATCATTCACCGTGTGCTTGCTGACTGGGTATCACGTCTGAATTTGTGTATTGAAAACAATGGTGGACATATTGAGCACGTTCTGTAAATAAAAGCTTTAGTTTTGCCTTTTTTTATTATTTTTCCTATGATGCCGGACTTATGGGACACCCTGTATATTATTATTATATATATATATATATATATATATATATATATATGCGCCTCGGTGGTGTAGTGGTTAGTGTCGCTGACTACGAATCCATCGGCCCCGGGTTCGAGACCCGACGGCAGTCGGCGCGCAGCAAAACCCAGCTGTTCATCCTTCCACACAATAAAGAAAAAGTGGTTGGTAGATAAATGGGTACCCTAAGTGGCCTAGTGGTTAAGATGCTGGGCTGCTGATGGGGCGTGGTTCGGATTCCACGTTAAACTGTAGGTCTAAGGTGGAGTGAAAAGCTTGACCTTCGTCAGAATGAACAATTCGGGCGGAAGCTAATATATATATATAACTCTTCACTTATAGGATCTGATGAAAAATACAGTTGCTCTCTTTTCTCATTCTACCTTCATAATATGCTACAGCCAATGGTCAGGAACTTGGATTAAGAATTTAGGAAATTGGTTCTGGAATATTTTTTTCAGATTTCGCAGGATATTAAATGAGAACGGCCCTCGAATGCTGAGAAAATTGATCATTTTTGTTGTCAAAACTTCTTGTCATGTCGCTTGGTCATAATGGAAAAACTTCCCTCTCGGTTATTCCAGCAAGTTTTTTTTTTCATTTTTAGAATTACACTGGGTAACAAAATTTGAAAATTTTTCTGTTTATTGTGATTTTTCTGTCGTTTCTTAATGATTTCGGGGCGCTGATTCCAAAAATGATATTCGTTTTGCTTTATCATCAACCGTTTCAAAAATATAGGTTATCACACTTTTCATATGGCAAAGTATATAAAGAAGGCTAACAAATATTTTCTGAAAATAAAAACACTATTGGAAATTAATGTTTATTGAGCCAAAATTGTTTGACAAACCCAAAATGGTGCAAAGGATGTAATATATATCATGAGGAGAACCGATAAGAGAATAACAAGCCTCGTTATGCAGTGTGCGTTCCTTAAAAATGCACTGAAGAACGCGACTTCCGCGTATGAACATTCTTATCCTTTCTGATCAGCGACCATACGTAGTCTCCCATCATGGAAGCATCCCAATGGCCCTGGTACCTTTTCTCCATCGTTTGAATATTTTGATGGAATCTTTCGCCATGTTCTTCACTCACATCGCCCAGGTTATCACGAAAAAAGTCTAGATGTGAATGCAGATAGTGTAATTTTAAAGACATACCGCACCCCATTTTGCCATAGCACTTAATCAAGTTTGACACTAACTACTCATAGTTTGGTGCTTTATGGTTGCCTAAAAACCCACGAACCACATCACGGAAAGCACACCAAGCCTCTTTTTCGATCGGAGTCATCTTGGCTTCAAGGTTCTTTGAATTCAACAGCGCCTTCACTTGTGGTCCTACAAAGATGCCAGCCTTGACTTTGGTCTCAGAGAGTTTAGGGAACATGACCCGAATCTGTTGGAAAACTTCCCCTCCAAAATCTAACGCAGTTACAAACTGCTTAATTAGACCCAACTTAATATGGAGAGGTGGTAGCAGAACTATGTCAGGCTTCACAAGAGGTTCCCTGAGTACATTGTACTTTCCTGGTTGCAGTCCTTCACGTGGAGGCCACTGAACTGTTTTATAGTGCTCAGTTGAAGCCCTGCTATCCCACAGGCAAAGAAAACATGAATATTTAGTAAACCCTCCTTGTAAACCTAACAGGAAACCAATCATTTTAAAATCACCACACACGTCCCAGTTATATTGTTCGTACCTGATTTGAGTGAGCAGTTGTTTGACATTTTCATAGTCCTCTTTCATTTGAACAGAATGTGCAACTGGTATAGATGGATATTTGTTCCCATTGTGGAGTAGAACAGCTTTTAAACTCTGAGTTGAACTGTCAATAAACAGGCGCCACTCTGAGGGTATATGTGTTAACCCAATAGCTGTGAATAGACCATTAACCTCGCTGCAATAACAGAGAGAGCCATTGACATCGTAGAACCTTGCAAACTCTTCATGCCGCTTTCGGTATACAGTGCTCTTGCAGTCTTCTCCAAGCAAATTCCACTCTTTGAGTCTGGAGGTCAGAAGCTCAGACCCTGATTTCGTCAGACTCAAATCTCTAATTAAGTCGTCCAATTCCTTCTGATTTGGAAAGTGAGGGTTTGTATTAAAAGTTACTGTATATTCTTCATCATGACTGTCCTCACCAGCCGACATCTCAGATGAGCTAGCTGCATCCTCATTTTCAACCTGCAAAGCAAAGAAACAAAATACAGGCATAGCTATGTATGTAAAAGAGCATCAGCACAAAGAAAAATCGACACATAATGACCCACAGTCTGTAAATACAGAAGGTAAAGTAATGGATAGATACCTGTTCTGGTGGACGTGGTATTGGAAGCCCTTCGCCATGTGGTACAGGAGCTATGGACGACGCTATGCTTGGATACTGAAGAGTCTGCCCTCCTTTAACTTTCCTGTACTTAGAAACATCTACCATGCAGTAGTAGCAATCGTCGTGGTGGCTCTTTGGTTCTCTCCATATTCTGGGTACCGCAAAGGGCATTGCCTTGCGTACTCCCGCAGACACCCTTCAAGTGTGGAGCGGCAGCTTCCACAGATCACATGGGGTGCCCAGGGCTTATCTTGGTCACCCATAGGCATACCAAAATAGAGCCGATACGCGATCCAGAACTTGGTGCCTTTCACAATCTTGTGCGATACTTGCTTGGGGCCTATGTAATACCCACAAACGTAGCAGAATATATCCGGCGAGTGTTTACAAACTCTAGTTGCCATTCTCTTTACCATACTGTACTACATTAATCATAACTTGCAGATATAGAGAGAAGAGTTATTAAATCTGCAACAGATTACAGATTCCAGAAAAAAGATGTATTCACAACACTGAAATGTTCGCAATAAAAAAGGATCGATAGCACTCAAATCGTCAGCACAGAGAAGCACAGAAAAACAGTACCTCAGTGCTGGTAACCATCAGACAAACAACCTGCTTTCTTTGTGTGCTCACACTTACTGACTTCTCAGACTCTGCGCTCTTCTTTATATAGCACAGTGGAAGTTTCGGACAATTTCTAGAGCAAGAAACTGTCAACGAACATCCGGATTGTTCTCAACAATTCCTGATTATTCTGATATTGCTGCGCCGATAATAACATTATACTGGTAAAACATGAAAAATGGGTTATCTCTGAAACCATTGATGATACACACAAACCAAGGCCAGATTTGGACTCAGCGCCCACAAATGCATATAAAAACATAAAAAATTCTATATAAACAGAATCAGTGTTACACAGTGTTATTAGAAACTGATCTTTCGAGTACTTTTTATATTACTCTGTATCGTTTACAGCGTCTTTCCTGTGAATACAGTTTCAGAGATTTCAGAAAGTATAACCACTAATCTTCATCCTTTTTTTCTCTATTATTTTGAATATAAAGATTCTTCGTATGGAGTTTCAGTATCTGCGTTATGTCATTTCTGAATTTTTTACTTTGTGTTTTTTCACTCGTGGACTGAGAATAAGAACGAGAATAATAATAACGAATGAGAATTAATCACTGGTAGAACGAAAGCCCTCCATAACACTGGCCAACAAGTATTTTTCATCAGATATAATTATGGGTGGGCTAGATAGCTGTTGGGACGCTGATTCCAAATTTGTTTTCGGTTTTCCTCTAGCACGTCTATTTTTCGAGATGAGACCGATCATAATAGATATAATAAATATAATATATATAGATAATATAATACTATATATAATATAATATATAACACTATATATACACTATATACACTATATATACATTATATACACTATATATACACAATATATATAAATATATATACACACACACACATACACACAATATATAATATGCATATAACTATATCTAATATACTATATATACTATAATACTATACAATACTATACAATACTATACAGTACTATACTATACAATATATAATATGTGTTCTTTATAAGGGGTTCCAAAAAACCTTAGCCCCCCCCCATTTGCAGCTTACATGTTTACTTATATCGAAATAGTTTTTAGTGATTATAAAAATACATAAAATTCTTTATTTATTGCAGGTATTAAAATTACTCTAGCTGATAAAGTGATAATATAATGGCTCCTCAATTAATTGGTGATTCGGAGAGGCAACGTGTGATAGATCGCATACGAGCAATAACATTTCGGGAAGCCAAGAAAAACTCAACTTAACATCGATGACAGAATGTGGTTTGCCCATTATCTTGAAGATTGGGATGTGGATGATTTCATGCATTTAGCTGTCTCCGATGAGTTTTTTGCTTACGTAACACGTCGGCCTAACTACCAAAATGATCGAGTGTGGGCCACAACACCAGATGAAATCGATGACAATGAACATTATCGCGAATTATTAAAAAGTCCAGACTGTGTTGGTGTGTTTGTTTTGTTCACTGCAAAGAAGCTCATGTGGGTGCTGAAGCTAAATGGTCAGAGTTGGGATGGACAGTATTTTCGTGATATTATTCTATCCCAGCATGTCATTCCTTTTCTAAGAAACCCAATGTTATGGATGTCGATCAGGTCACACTTCTGCACGATAAGGCCCCCTGCTTTAAGGCATTAGCCACTCAACAGTTGTTGCGGAACCATGAGATCGATTTCTTTGGAAATGGAGAATGGCCAGGAAATTCTCCTGACCTGAACGTCTGTGAACACATTGGATCAGTTATAAAGGACAAGGTTGAATGTCTCTTGTTTCAAGACCCTGCAGCAAATCGATTTTCGAAGGATACAATGACGCAACACATTGAAACTATTTTAGCAAATTTGCGTAACGATCAAGATCTATTCACGTCACTTTTGGCAAGCTACCCAAAGCGAATTCAGGCTGTCTTGGAATCCAATGGCGGGAACACCAAGTTTTAATTGTTTCTCATTAAATGCAGGATTAAATTCTCTTTTGTAAGGTATGTTTAGTTTTACTGTACCTCTAATGGTTTAGGCCATGGGCGGGGGTGCTAAGGTTTATTGGAGCCCCGTACATGTAGCGGAGTATTTTGTCGTTGCAGCTGAGGTATAGGTTTCTGCTTTACCGTTTCTGTACCCTCATGTATGGCATTTTGTCGTTTCAACTTAGGCTTTCTGCAGGTTGTCTTGTGGTATTTTAGGTGAGAGCAGTTTACTGGCCACAAATTTGCAAACGTTGCACATGTACACCCTTTTATTCTTTGGCGTAACAGTGACATGTCTAGTTGTGTTTTTGTTTTGTGTCGCCCACTTACACATTTTATTTTTTTAGGTGATTTACATCAACCCATTCATTGATCATCATGGCTCGAAAGTGTAAAAATCACCCAGACAATTTCTGTTATGTGTGCGGCTCGTTCGCGACTAAATCACAATGGCGTACAATCACGATGGATCTTCGGAAAAATTACCGGTTATACTTCGGCTGTCCACTAGGCGACCAAGATAAAGCGTGGACGCCACATGTTATCTGTACCGCTTGTTCGAATGGATTACGTGACTGGTTGAACCAAAGGAAAAAGTCGATGCCGTTCGCTATACCCATGATAAGGAGGGAGCCGAAAGACCATCATGACGATTGTTACTTTTGCAATGTTAACATAACTGGATTCTCCGTGAAGAACAAGCATAATATCGTTTATCCGAACGTAGACTCCGCGATCAGACTGATCTCCTCACGAAGACACGATGCCGATTCCGGTACCTCCACAGCATGGACTCGATTCTTTAGAAGACGAAAGGAAATCCGACGAAGGTGCGATTGGCGGAGATGCGGGACCTTCGGCCGATCTTGACTACACACCTGACGAAAAGCAATCAGAGCCGGAGAGGCTTACCCAAAACGAGTTGAATGACCTCATTAGAGACCTAGCCCTCTCCAAAGAGAAATCAGAACGTCTCTCCTCCAGACTCAAGCAGAAACACTTACATGAGAAGAACGTCCGAGTGTGTCACTATCGAAAACAAAACCATGATTTGGCGACATTCTTTACAGTAGACGGTCCGCTCTGCTATTGCCATGATATCAATGAACTTTTCGAGAACTTGTCATAGGTACACACACCATCTGAGTGGCGCCTCTTCATTGATTCCTCACAGCGAAGCTTGAAAGCGGTTCTCCTGCATAACGGGAATTTAAAGCCGTCCATCCCGATCGCCCACTCCGCTCATCTAAAGGAGACGTACGATAACATAAATATACTACTCGAAGCAATCTAATACAGCACTCATCAAGGGAATATCTGTGGTATCTCAAAATCAATGGTATGTTAATGGACATGCAAGGAGGGTTCACGAAATACTGTTTTTTCCTATGCCTATGCGACAGCCGTGCTACCGCGGATCATTACATCAGACGTGACTGGCATCAAAGAAGCACATACGAGCCAGGAACGGGCAGTGTCCAGTGTGTTCCTTTAGTTGATCCAAAGAAGATTTTCTTGCCACCTCTTCACATTAAATGCTAAAAACTTCACTTTTTTCTACGTGAAGGTCAAAATATGAAAATAAAACCCACTCTAATAGACAGAGTTTATTTCCACGACAGTTTCGACGCCCACTGGCATCCTCCTCGGGTGGATACAGAAACACGAATGAACCAAAACAAGAGGGAAAAACAGTCCAGGGACCGACCATTAAGAAATTCGCACCTAGGTTAGATCCCATTCTCCCGACACCGGAAGGGCATTTTCATTAAGTACATTCGCGCAAATTTAAAACTATCTTCCTGTTCTAAACATACAGTTCTATTATATTTTTTTACATAATTATTACATTTATTATTAAATTTATTACATTTAATATTGCATAATTATTTATTACAGAAATTATAAATTTATTATTACATTGGTTATTACATTATTGTTTATTATACAGAACTTATAAACCGAAAAACGAATGAAAAAAGCCGATTAGGAAACAATCCAGAGACCATTGAGAAATTCGCACCTAGGTTAGATACCGTTCTCCCGACACTGGAAGGGCATTTTATTACAGGGTCCGCTTATAAGTACATTCCCACAAATTAAAACTATCTTCTTGTTCTATACATACAGATTCTAATATTTTGACATAATTACTGCATTTATTATTACATTTACATTTTTTAACATTTATTATTACTACCTTTACCCTAATTATTAAATTTATAATATTACCTTTATTATTACATCTGTTGCATTTATATTTATTTCCACATTTATTACTTCCATTATTACATTTACTAAAGGCGAGTAAGGAAACATTCCAATCCAGAGACATTTAAGAAATTCACACTTAGGTTCGAACACGTTCCCACGACTCCGTAAGGGATTTTTTGACCAAGAATCTCATTAAAGGGTCTAACTTATAAGTACCTTCGCACAAATTAAAATTATCTACTTTTTCTATACACACAGATTCTATTATTTTTCTTTTGACATAATTATTACTAGAGCCCGGATGTTCGGCATAATGCCTTAAATGCCTATTTTTTGCCTTTTTGGGGATTTTGGGGCGAAAATGCCTATTTCATAATTTAAGCGCCAAATGTGCCTATTTTAAATATTTTCTGAAGTAAGATACTGAAATAAACATTTAGATTAATAGTGTTTTGTTTTGTTGGCAACATCTGGCAGCTGAAAAGCCATACTACAACACAAGATTCTTTCTCGTAACCTAAACATCAGTGAATACACGTCGCAATGCCTAAAGTCAATGCATCTTCAAGTAAGAAGTTAACTAATCTTGTCAGAGAGTTTGGAAGTGATGTTTTTTTCACCGATGGCTCTGTCTTATTTTGCAAGATATGCGAAAAATCCGTAAACTTTGACAAAAAGTACTTTGTCTCTCAACATATACAGACTGCTAAACACAAATCTGCTGCTGAGAAAGGTAAAAAACTAATTTTTAAAAATTCTGTAGTGCTGATGTCAATATTATGTTACTTTGTATATGTTACTATTAAGAACATGTTCTACATCGTTGTTATACGTTCTTATTGTGAGTTTACTTTTTGAAAATAAATGCCTTTTTTTGTGCCTTTTTTGCAGTTTTATTTTGCCTTTTTGCCTGCCTATTTTAAGTTTTTTTAGTGCCTAAACATCCGGGCTCTAATCATTACATTTATAAAGTACCTTACTTGATTCCCAATCTATAGCATGATTATTTTGGCTGGCGTGATAAAAAATGGCATTATATAATAATAAACTCTGTCTATTAGAGTGGGTTTTTATTTTCATATCTTCACATTAAGCTCGACTTAATGAAAAATTTTGTGAAAGCGATGGGTAAGGCGAATTCGAGAGGGTTTCGATACCTTGTTGAGAAATTTGCAAACATCAGTGCCGCGAAATTGAAGGAGGGAATCTTTGTGGGGTCCCAGATCAGGGAGTTCTGCGGGATGAAGGCTTTGAAGAAAGCCTCAATGCCTTAGAACTAAAAGCATGGCAGGCTTTCAAATGGATTTGTGGAAACTTCTTGGGTATCCAAGTCTCCCGCATACAAAGATGGAGTTCAGAAACTGCTCGATGCATATCAGGAAATGGGCTTTCGCGTGTCCTTCAAAATGCATTTTTTACATTCGCATCTAGATTTCTTTCAAGAAAACCTTGGCGCGGTGAGTGACGAACAGGGGGAATACTTCCATCAAGACATCCAGTCAATGGAAAATCGCTACCAAGGTTTCTAGAACGAAAGTGTGCTGGCAGACTACTGCTGGAAGTTGTACCGCGACGATCTGGACAAGGTTTACAAAAGAAAATCGTACTCGGAAAGTTTTTAGGTTGGTATACATTTTTTTTTATGAATAAAGTCGTAATTTTACGATAAATTGTGCTGAAATTAAAACAAGTCATATTTCGATAACTAGATGTGCTAGAGGAAAAGCGAAAACAGGTTTGGAATCAGCGTACAAAACTGGTTTAGAAAAGTGTGTATACATCTTTGATGAGAGAAAAAAGTTCGATTTTGTCGACCAGTGTAATTTGAGTATGATGTGCTTTCTTCTGTTATAAACACCCCTCCTCCACTTGACTCTCATTAATGTCTTTCAATGACATTTTTAATATTGTTGCGTTTTTTGAATTCTGCCACTAATGACATTACTACTTCTACAGTAGATTTCTGTCTTGGTTTTTGTATGTAAATTTATACGTTGTTCCTTGTTTCACATCTCATGTGGTGCGTGTGGTGTAATTCTGTATTGTTACTATTAATTATCTAAGAAGTTGATATTTATCATCATTGAATATAATTTGTTTCCTTCAACTTGTTTGAATAGTCCGTTGACATATTTTTATGACCTTTTTTTTTCATGTAGCGATTCCTCGCAATTCTTATAAATGATAAGGTTAATTTTTATAAATTTAGATTTATAAAAATTAAAATTGTATTAAATACAAAAAAAAGAAGTTAAATTTTTTTGTTGAATACAAAATAAAAACAAATTTGTAAAGAAAATTTAATAAATTAAAATGAAATGTCAAAAATGTCACTCCTTTTGACAATCCTCAAAAAGTGTTGAATAATGCAAGCAGTTGAAAAATACATGTACCAAATTATAGAAAAAAATAAATTTGAAAAAAATATCAAATTTTTTTACAGAAAATGTGTAAATATTTTTGCCTTTTAGTTTATCCATTCATACATATTTTTTTTTTCTTTCGTTCTGGCTTGGAAAGGAAATGTGATATTTTCACTTTTGAAAAAGAAAGTTAAGTTTGTTATAATTATAAAGAAGCCTTAAGGTATTAAAGGGATGGAGGAATATAAAAATAATAAAATTTTCTTTATATAGAAAGCAACACAATTCAGAAAACGGAATTACGACATCTGATCGACAGATACAGTGGGGTAATTTTTTTTGTGAGGTAACCCTTTCAGTACCTCATAACATTGAAAAAATTATGTAAACAAATCTGGAAACATTTTTTTATTGTCTGAAAAACTTCTTCATTAGATTATGTTACGCGAGGTTAGATCAGTTAAAGTTAGTTTAGATTAGGTTAGCTAGTACCTCACTATTTAGGGACTCAATGGAAAATCCCCTTCGTGCGCGCAATTGCGTCCGGAACACTTATCATGGCCTCCTCGGTTCAATGACATCAAGGTTAGGTTAGGTTAGGTTAATTAGTTTTTTTAATATATGGAATTAAAAGAATTGGTATATCGCTTATGCGGAAATGTGCTCTTGCGCGCGCGCGTGTGTGTGTGTGTGTGTGTGTGTGTGTAGGCATCTGGGCATAAGTGAAGTCGAGAGTGTGAGAATTCACAGATGTAGCGGGATAACTTTTGTGAGGTAAGATTTTGGTACCTCGGAACATTAAAAAATTTCTATAAAAAATCTAGAAACATTTTTAGTGTTGGAAAAAAGATATGTCAATCATGATTAGTTTAGGTTACACTAGGTTAGGTTAGTTAAGGTTTGGTTAGGTTAGTTAAGGTTTGGTTAGGTTAGATGAGTACTTCACTATTTAATGACACTATTTAGCGAGTACTTCACTATTTAATGACATAATAGAAAAACTTTTCGAGTCCTCAATTGTGTACCAAACACTTATCACTCCCTTCTGGGCTCGATGGCACGAAGATTATTTTAGTTTAAACCAGGTTTGGTTAATTAGTGTTTTGGATACATGTGTGTGTGTGTGTGTGTGTGTGTGTGTGTGTGTGTGTGTGTCGTACTTGGAATACTTCATGCACCATTGTCTCACTATAAACAGATTACTAATAAAGCGTCATGTAAGCTTCATAGCTTCTACTTCGTTACCATAACAACGTGAAAGTGTTTCAACTAATATTTCGAAGTAAATGGTGCAAATTTTTAAAAGTAATTCCACTTCTAAAAGTTTTCAAGTAAATGAAAAGTTTAATTTATTATAATAGGTGCACGGAACGGCTTTCCTGAGCCGAAGTACAAAGGCATTAAAACAGAAAAATAGCAGTTCACGAAGCGTCGCAACTATTTTAAAAGAAGAAGAAGAAATAAACCGTTTAAAAAAAATTGAGCGAACACCCATCACATTCGAAAGACAAGGGTGAACTAACGATAAAAGCGGGAAATTGGCCCCCATCAAGTGATAACAACTTCAGCGTTTAAGAAAATGGCGGCACAGAAAGACAAGATTATACGTATAAGGCAAGGCAATGGCGACCGGGAAGTGTAAATGGTGTAAGACAGAAATCTCTTAATGGGAATTCTAACTATATATATATATAATATATATATATATAATATATATATATATATATATATATTATATATATATATATATATATCACGTTGCAGAAGGTTGCGGGAACGTTACTACTAAAACCCTTTGCGTTCATTCACTTATCTCAATCGAAAGTGACGACAAAAGTAAATAGACACCTTTAATTTTTTCATAGATATTTATTTGATAATAAAATTTAATAAATAATAACAGCTTTATTGAATCAGAATATTTAGAATTGTGTTGCTTCTCCTTTTCATTGCATAAAACTGACACACGTTCTGGTATTCTATTGAGGAAGTTTGCCATTTGTCCTCGAAGACAATCATCGTAGCGCGTATTTATTTTTTGTTAACCCTTTGCATATCCCTCCTATTTTCACCACGGCTAAACTCCATATTTAAACCTAACATTTCAAGGTAATTCGGGCACTTATAAATGAAAGCAATTATCTTGTGTTAATATATGTTAATTTGGGATTCAGTAAAACTACTGAGGACTGTGTCCACATCAAATATAAAATATTTGCATATTTTTTACAACAACGATCTGTAAATAAATCTTTTTACAAATCTTTCAGTCTTTTTTGGGAAAAGGAAATATTATAATATTACAATAATTTTTTTACAGAACGTACAATTAATTGCTAATTGGGCTATTAGTATTTATTTTTTATTGTTTGGCTCTTAAGTTTTAGGCTTTACTGGGCTCTGAGGTTAATTATAAGATAAAATAAATATTTCATATTGTATTATATTACACTATATTATACTTATTATATTAATATTATATTTGTATATATTTATAGTATTATACAATTTTTTTTTGTTGAATACATACAAGCCAAAAGCAGTGAAAATATATACATAGAAGTTAACAATATCGAAGTATATGGAATTCTAAATACAGTTATGGAAAATGGTCTGCCTGGAAGCACAAAATTTCTAAAAACCATAAAAAATTCCTAAGTGGTACGCAATATCCTATTTCCTTTGAATATTTTATCCATATTTGGTAACTCCTAAAATTTCAAAAACAGAACCTACGAGTAATCATCCCTGATTAGTATTATGTTTTGTCTTTTTATGCTTTTAGAACATTTTTATGTTGCTAAGCGAACATTTTTGTTTTTCTAAACTGTAAACAAAAGAAAGACGAATTGCAAAATGAAAACGACTTTTTCAGTAATGTTGGATTTAATTAATACAATTCAATTCTTTTTATTTTTATTCCATTTAAATTCGATTTAAAATCGCAATAAAAATTTTCGTTTCCAGTTTTTCCAATCAAGCTTTTTATTCAAATTTATGGGATCGAAACACGCCCAATTTAATTTTATTATAAACGTTATTCCCTATTATAGATAAGTTAGATAGATAGTCAGACAGACAGACCGACAAATAGATAGATAGACTGATAGATAGTTAATTTTTATTTGTTAAAGTGAATCAGTTCTGGGATCAGTTCAAGCTCATTTCTGTTTTGGATTGTTGATAAAGAGCACCATTCCTCATTGCATCCCATTCTCAAAGTATGTAAGAAGGAGGGGAGCCAAGGGTGGACGCCCACAAAAGTGACCCCCTCCATAGAAGAAGAAGAAAGCGGAAAACAAGGTCGCCAAGGCTCAACGATGCCACTTTTCTTTATATATAAATTTAGAAAACATTTGTATGTGTAAGATATATGTATGTGTAGTGAGGAATAAGGGAGAAGTATGTGTTCGAAAGCATGCTGATCTGCTCACAGGGTAGATGATACACGGAAAAAGATCGGCTAAGGAGGACAGTGACAAGAGAAACGGGAGTTCCAGCACCCCCTGTCTCCTGCATAACGTCCCCCCGGAGTACTTCCCTGGTCGATTGATGTCTACAATTTCTTCCTCATATATATAACCTTGGTTTAACCTTGGTTTTGCGTCCGCCCGAATTGTTCATTCTGACGAAGGTCAAGCTTGTCACTCCACCTTAGACCTACAGTTTAACGTGGAATCCGAACCACGCCCCACCAGCAGCCCAGCGTCTTAATCACTAGGCTATTCAGGGTACCCATTTATCTTTCAACTAAGTTTTTTACTCTGTGTGGAAAGATGAACAGCTGGGTTTTGCTGCGCGCCGCCTGCCGTCACCGGGTCTCGTTCCCAGGGCCGATGGATTCGTAGTCAGCGACATTAATCACTACACCACCGATGCGCATATATATATATATATATATTTAACTTCTTGTTCAGAAGTCGCTTCCATCAGGCGAAGGAGGACACCCCAGCGAGCGTTCTGGGTTCCGCCCCAATCTTGTCAATTAAATTACTTTAAAGTAATCCTCTTTTAAACATTAAATGAAGGATCTCAGAGGAAATGTGTGTGTGTGTGTGTGTGTGTGTGTGTGTGTGTAATTAAGGAAAACTTTTTAAATTTGAAAACTAAGTGGATCATACTTCTTTCTTAACAAGATGCCTGTAATTCCGTTACAAAGCAATTATATTTTTTGCAGAAAGAAAAATGCTTCGTGATGCGAATTGCATTTAACGTAGGGTGTTGTAAACAATTAACTTAATCGTGGGGCTGTTAATTCTCCAAACTCTGAGATATAACGAAATTTAGACTCTCCCTGTATATATATATATGTATGTGTGTATGAAATGTGTGTATGTATACAAAGTGTCTCAAAAGTTAGTTCACCGAGATGTGACAGCTTGTCTGTTTGATGAAGTGAGTCAGAAGAAAGATTTCACTACCACTCAGTTGTTGTCTTTGTACAGGGGTCTTGTCCGTCCCTGTATGGAGTACGCTTCTCATGTGTGGAGCTTTCTCAACTCTCACAGCTCTACTTCATCGGGAGGAATCAAAGGCTTTTCATTTCATCAATTCCCCACCTCTTACTGACTGTCTTCAATATCTCTCTCTTCGCCGCAATGTTGCCTCACTATCGCTTTACTGTCGTTGTTATAATGGACAATGTTCTTCTGAACTCTCTACCTGCATGCCTCCTCCTTTGAGGAGAGCACGCAGTACCATACTTTCGACACATTCTCATCCCTTTTCTGCCCAACTTTCTAACGCAAGGGTTAATTGATATTCTCAATCTTTCATCTACTCAACCGATGAACTCTGGAACAGCCTTCCTCAGTCCATCTTCCCCCTCTATCTATGACCTCCAGTCTTTCAAACGCATTGTCCAGGCATCTCAATCTCTGGAACTTGATTTTGGCTCTCTCCTCTTTTTTTTATGGGGTAGGCACTTTTGCAACCATTCGCCCTCGTCCCTCTTCTTCCTATATAAAAAAGGATTGAATTGGAGGTGAAAGTTTGAGCGAAGAGTTCAGCTTTATCGTGAGAAGAGACAGCAGCAACTGAGCTATCAGAATGAAAAAGAGGAGGGAAAGAAGAAGTAACGTTGTTGGAGAGGTTTTGGGCTAGGTATCAAAAAGAGCGAGAAGAATTGAAATTAAATAGGTTTTCACATTTTTTTCTTATGACGAAACAGATTTTGCACGATTCCGGGAAGAAATATACAGGGTGTCCACGAGTGAATCGTACAAATTTAGCTTATTTAAAATAGAATTTGCACGATTCTTTTGTAGACACCCCTATGTATCTTCTAAATTTTTATTCCCGCTCTGCACACACGCATTCCGCACTTTGGTATCGGTATGAAATATCCCGATTTCCATTTTATGTGCAAAAGTGGTCTTTGAGTAAATATAAAAATCGAGTCTCTCATTCCATAAATTTCAACTTCATCCTAACTTCATTGTATTTGGTGCAGAACGTTCGGGAACTTGCATTTTACCGAATTTATTGTATTAAAGTATAAAAAGAGTATGTAATTTTTCCTTAATACTTTAACATCTGCGAATTAAATAGATATTTTTATAAATTTTACATCTTTTTTTATTACGCTTTATGCCACACTCATCTCTTTTTATTAATTTTTTAACGCTCGTAAACTTTGACATATGAGTTGGGCTCAACGAAACTAATTCATATAGCGCATATATATATATATATATATATATATATATATATATATATATATATATATATATATATTTTTTTTTTTTTTAGGGTGGTTCCGAAAAAGAATTGAAAAGTTCATGCCGAACCACAGCAACGTCCTTGAAGCGCGAAGTTACCAAACCGTTCATTTTCTTTTCTTGCGGATTCTCAATTCTGATCCTCTTTGGCAGATCTTCAGTGTCCTCTGTCTCCAGTGCTTCGATCATGGCTCTCTTGATTGTCAGAAGGACTGCAGGGTCAAGGGACACCAGGCCAACCTAGGCAGGGCCGGATTAACCATTAAGCAAAATAAGCCCGTGCTTAGGGCATCAAGGGAAGGGGGGCACCACAGAAATTTTCCATTGTCGGATTTACCATGGATTTATTATACTATTATAATCGCGGCTTATAGCCTATAAGCTGTTGAAAACTGAATTATATATTCATATATAGTATTTATTTTTTTCATTGTTTGAATTTGTAGTGAACAACAACCCTTTTGAGAGAATAAATATATTTCGTTGTAATCACACACTTTACGCTTTGCGTTATTATTTTTTTATATCAAATCTTTGAGCGCCATATTAAAAATACATATAGATTAAATATTTTCGTGTGCTATAGTAAATGTAAAAACAAGATTCAGTCATGCTGAACTTTATAAAATAATTGTAGAAGACAATATTGAGTGTGCCTTCCCAAATGTAGAAATTGCCTTTCGTATATTTTTAACATTAATGGTCACAAATTGCTCAGCTGAGCGTTCATTTTCTCAGTTGAAGTATATTAAAATACCAACAGAACAACTATGCAACAAGGCAGGCTGGATGCCTTATCTCTACTAAGTATAGAAGCAGATGTGTTACGTAAGATTAGTTTTGAGGATCTGATCAAAGACTTTGCAATTAAAAAAAGTAGGAGAAAACTTTTCAAATATAAATGAAGTGGAAGTATACAAAAATATACATTATTTTCCATCTTACTGTAAGTTTTGTTTCATTTCAAAAAATAAAATTTTATTTTATGGTTTATTTTTGTTTATATTTTGAATTACATATATATGGGGCACCAAAATCTTTTAAGTGCTTAGGGTCTCTAAAGGTCTTAATCCGGCCCTGAACCTAGGTCTCGGAGAGATGTCAGAGATGTTGCTGGAATGCTTCGAAGGCTGCCTTTGAGATGCCTGCATGACTGTAGAGGAGAAAGTCCTGCAGGAAGTACAGGTTGCTGGCAGGGGTTCATGGAGCCAGTGGAAATTGAAACTAAGTTTTCAAGCAGACTCTGGAAACATGGAGATTCAAGTCCCTGAAAGCAGGGAGCTCTTTTGGGGTGAGGGAGAAGTGTTACCGGAAGAGCCAGTTTTTCAGTGCGTAAAAAAATTTGCCCATCCGCCTGGCTTGATGGTAGGCGTCTAACGCTTGGAAATGGATGCCCCGAGGATGTTTTTCACCATAAAAGGTCATGACTAGCTCCAGGAACTGCTAGTAGTCATCTCATGGTTGATGCTTTATCAGAGTGGCAGTGGCGAACTTGGATATCTCTTCCTTAAAGTCACTGATGAAATTCACCTTGAAATCGTCATCTACAGCCGTTTTAAACTGATTGAGGTCAATGGAAGGCCACTTTGTTGATACCACTTGAAGAGGATGATGTCCTGTTTGTTCGATGGCCCGAAGAAAGAGGCGAAGACATTCTTAATGACAATCTCGAGCATATGGTGCTGGCAAGCCAACTAGAGCAAATCCCTGCCCAGTTTTTTTGCTTGATCAAGTTGCAAGCTCTTTTCCTCCTTTGCGCACTGTTTTCGCCGCAAGTTTTTTAAATTTCTACTTTTCCACTCGGCTTTTCTTGCTTCGAGAGCAGAGAGAGCCTTGTCCTCCGTCCACATGTGCCTTCGTCGTCCCTTCTCCCTAATTCCCTGTCCTCCAGAATTTTAATGAGGTCCAGAGCATCACGACGCCCAATATGAACTAGGTCATGCCCAATATGAATATGTCATGCCCAATATAAATATGTCATGCTGGAAAGCAGCAGAGGAAGTCTTGGAGATACTCTTTTTCGAGGCTTGCGACTCAGCATGAAATTTCTAAAGCCTTTTCATAAGCCGTTGGGATCCTTGATTTCTTCCAAGATACCAAAACCTCCTTGACAACTTGAGCGCAGTTATCCGTATGATGATTGAATAGCTTGTAACTTTGAGAGCAACTTGTTCCCAGAGACAAAATTTGTCGTCTGACTAATATGCAAGACTCCCGTTTTCTTTCGTGTCTGATTTTCCAAGAGGGAAGCTATCTCATCGTCGTTCACTTCAATCGAATACTAGAAACAACGGCTATACACAAACTCGACACACCGACTATATACACAAGTGAACTGAATATGTAACTGATTCACGTCTGAACGAACCTGATGGAAGAATAAGTGATGCAGAACATGTTGAATCAAGTTGTAACTTGCTACGCAATATGGAGAGCATGTCCCCAAGTAATCGCTCATGGAAGAACTTTCAGTCAGTCAGCCGGTGCAACCCCTAAATGTTAATGAATCGTATTCAGTTTCATGCAAAATAGAATTTAACCAGTAGTATAGTGACAAAAAAGATGAGAGGCGAAAAGTGAGGGAGGAGGAAATTGGGAAAAGAGGGGAAAATACACGTGTATATATATATATAAGTTAGTGACACTATTGGACTCCTTATAAACGCGTTCCACATGCTTCCCTTTTAGTACGTGAGAATTCATTAAATCTATTGAGATCTCCTCATTTCCCACACACCCACACCCCATTCCTCCTTCACTCTCATATCATCCATTCCTTTACATATGAAAGAAATATATTTCAAAATCAATCTTTTTCTATACTCTATCAACTCTTTTTCAGCAGCTGAACAAATATGAGACTTGTGCACATCACGAGTTAATTCTGAAAAGTTTACTTTTACGTATGCCTGGTCACTCACATACATATATACACATTAGTATCTGCAATTTTTCTAAAGTGTCGAAACATACTTCATCCCGCGTAAAGCCAAATATAAATTTTGGTGCCCGTACTTGCGTGAGGATATTGATAGGTTAGAAAGGGGTCAACGTCGTGCCACGAAACTAATTCCGTCATTGCGCAACAAGCCTTATGAAGATAGGATTAAAGAGTTAGACCTGTATTCACTCGAAACTAGGAGATTAAGGGGGGAGCTTATTAAAGTTTTCAAAATCGTTAATAACATCGATAACGTAAATTTTGACAAACTTTTCACTTTAGATAATAGCAATACTCGTAATAACGGATTTAAGTTGCGTGGCAGACGTTTCATTACTAATATCGCTAAAAACTTCTTTACGTTTAAAGTAATTGATAAATGGAATAATCTTCCCGCGTCAGTCGTTCATTCTACCAGCATTAATGTGTTTAAGAACCGTCTTGATAGACATTTTAAAAATATTAACGTTGTTTAAAATAAAAAAAACAAAGTTAGCAACAGGAGCTCTGGTGGTGGTGCTCGAGGATGAGTCTGTGGACGATAAATACCAGCTTGTGACATGCCAGCGTGTGATGCCAGCAAAAAAAAAAAAAAAAAAAAAAAGACTAACACGAACGTAGATGTAGCTCGTAGCGTAAACTAACCCACTTTTTGTTTAACTGTACCTACTTTTTTTTTTTTTCTTATCCTCTCCTTACTTTGCATGTCTGTAACTCTCTTTTCTTGCATGTTTGTAGGTTGCATGGTATGACAGTGAGTTAAGACTGTGTTGCATGGTTTGTAAGCGTTCTTATTTTACTTCTTTTCTTATTTTACTTCTTATTTTACTTATTTTACTTCTTATTTTACTTCTTTTCATTTAAGTCAAATGTCGCACACATAAAAATTTCGTGTTTTTAATACATTCATTACTGAATTCATTGTCTTTTAGTTCACTTTTCTTATCCTTAATAACTCTTACTCTGTTATTCATTGGGTTATACCTTCATTACCTTGGTTTTAGCTTCCTCCCAAAATGTTCATTCTGACGAAGGTCAAGCTTGTCACTCCACCTTAGACCTACAGTTTAACGTGGAATCCGAACCACGCCCCACCAGCAGTCCAGCGTCTTAATCACTAGGCTATCCAGGGTACCCATTTATCTACCAACCAATTTTTTTATTGTGTGGAACGATGAACAGCTGGGTTTTGCTGTGTGCTGCCTGCCGTCACCGGGTCTCGATCCCTGGGCCGATGGATTCGTAGTCAGCGACGCTAACCACTACACCATCGAGTGCATATATATATATATATATACAGGGTGCTTCAAAAATGTTAGCATTTATATGGTGCTATATGTCAATGCTTACCACTTATAGTTTGTGTATGTTTTATTGTTTATATAAATATTTGTGTTTATTTGCTTTTTTTTAATAATAATGTCTTTTCTTTCAGGGGTTGTGTAAGTAATTAATAAATGAACCCCATTCAATGGAAATGGGTGTTTGTTTCAAAAAAATTTTACCACTTTTATTAATCACTAATCACATTAATCACTCGCACAATCCCTGAAAAAAACGACATTATTAAAAAACAAGCAAATAAACACAAATACTTATATTAAAAAAAACACAAACTATAAGTGGTAAGCAATGACACATTAGCGCCATGTAAGTGGCAACATTTTTATGAGGCACCCTGTATATGCTATTCCCCAAGCGCTATAAGTGACACATTCCATTTTCAAAATAGTTTGGTGAATATTTTTTTTAAATTTCAACTAAATAAACACGCAGTCGTCTATCCTATTTACATAACATAGCAAGGGGGCAAAAAAATACAATACTTTGTATACTACATCTAAGCATAAAGAAATGGCAAACATATATACCGTATATACTCGTGTATAGGTCCAGTTTTTAAGATTGAATTCTTAGGCAAAAATTAGGGGGTCAACCTATATAAGGGTAACATTTACGTGGCGTTGAAATCCGTGCACGATGGGGAGGGCTAGGAGCTACTGTTAGCTTCAGATATGAAAAATATTTACCATTTAGTACCAGTAAACATTGAAAACATAAAATATGTACCAATTATTAAAATTACCAAATATGTACCAATTATTAAAATTACAGAATGGTAGCACAGTAGGTTATCAGTAACCTGTCTATACATGATGACGTGTTTAAGGTCACCTAGACGCAGTTGCCAGTTTCTAGTTTTGGGAAATGAGTTTTATATGCCATAAAATATGGTGCTTTATTACCCCAATTTGTTATTCCACTACCCTCAACAACTGGGGTCGACCTATACACGAGGCATATGATAAATTAATGATTTCTTGGCCGGCCAAAAATCAAGGGTCGACCTATACACGAGATCGACCTATACTCGGGTGTGTATATATATATATTAATTCAGAGCTGGGCACTTGCGGCATATTTTGCGGTACTGCGGTACTGCGGTACTACCAAACTACCAAACCGGGACCGCATAACGCAGTACCGCAAAGGATCGCTGAAAGTACCGCAGTACCGCTACCGCATTCAAATTTCCGCGTACCGGTTTGGTACCGGTTTGGTAGTTTGGTAGTACCGCAGTACCGCAGTACCGCAAAATATGCCGCAAGTGCCCAGCTCTGTATAATAATATACAGAGCTGGGCACTTGCGGCATATTTTGCGGTACTGCGGTACTGCGGTACTACCGCACTACCACACCGGAACCGCATAACGCAGTACCGCAAAGGATCGCTGAAAGTACCGCAGTACCGCTACCGCATTCAAATTTCCGCGTACCGGTTTGGTACCGGTTTGGTAGTGAGGTAGTACCGCAGTACCGCAGTACCGCAAAATATGCCGCAAGTGCCCAGCTCTGTATAATATATATATATATATATATTATTATTTCTAATCAATTGTATATATTTCTATCCTTAGTACATGAACTGTCATTGTATTAATAATATTTGTCATATAGACTATAGTCTGCCAATAAACCTTTTCATTTTCATTTTCATTTCATTTTCATATATATATATATATTATTAGGGTGGTCCACAAAATCGAAGTTTGTTTAATTTTTGTGCTTAGTGTTTATTTGGTTCCTTTCCCCAAGAAAACACTGCATACCAAGTTTTAGGTCATTATGACTTTGTTTAGGGTATGCACAAGCTGACTAAGAGAAGCTCACATTTGTTTGATCTCTTGTATTAAGAAAATGATACTCAAGTATTACATATCTATAGGTAAATTATTATTTAAGTGATTAATTTATTAATTAGAGGCAAACTAAACACAACAATGTTGATTGAAACAGGAAAACAACACTCCCGTCCTCACGATTACAAGTTAGCCTTGCTTGCACTAGGAAACTGGGGTCGATGTGTAGCGACCACCTGCAGCAGATACTGTTTCTGTTCTTCGTTCTTCGTAATGGAAGAATTATAATCCTGAATTAGCTTCACCCCTCTTTCAGCCACATCATTTACTACCAGTATATCTTGGAGGACTTCCTTGGCCTGGAGGAACTGCGGATCATCCTTCCATTGGGATGGATCTTTCGAGATGAATCCGGAGCCTAGTAGCGTAGTCTGGAAGAAGCGGTTGGTATTCTTGGATGCCAGCTTCTTCAGCGTCAGTGACGGAATGTCCTCTTTCGGCACTTTAATACTCTTCGGTGGATCTTTCTCGCCTTCCCTTACCCTTATCGACTCCACGATTCCTCTCTTCTTCATATTGGAAACTGCGTCACTGAATAGAGCCAGCGCTACCAACTTCTTGCTCAAATACCACAGATGTCGTTTGGAATGCCTTTGTTGCTGCCGCTCCAACTGCTCCATCCACCTTATTCCTGTATTCTTGAATTTTCTTAAGGAAGGAGATATCGTTGCTCGGGGCTTCAAAGATTATGGGAGCCTTGAGCCATGCTGGTCCGTAGACAAGAGTAACAAAGAGGGCCATGGTTCGAATGAACTTCTCTTCCTTGGGGGACACCTTAAACTGAGGTTGAAACATCAATATTTGGAGACAGTACAGTATATTGCCTTTGTCCAAATCGAATCCTTCGGGGAGGTGTCCCACCTAGGAAGACTACGTTAAGCTCCAGGAGTCGGCGGTAGTCGTCGCGGGGTTGCGTACACTCAAGCGCTTTTATGTAGTATTCGAGATCTTCTTGTACCCATTCAGGGTTCTCTTTGAAAACTGCACTGACGTGGTAGTCCATCATTCCAGTCTTGAAGTTTGCTTGATTGTCCCGCTGCCAATTCTTTTGGAACCGTTGAAATAGGAGAACCTCCGGACCGCTGGACGATCCATAAACTGTCTTGAAGACGTCTCTGAGAACGACCTCCAAGATATGGTGTCTGCAAACAAGGTGGAGTAAATTTCTTCCCAGTCGTTGTTCAATCAGAGTGCAAGCTCCACCAATATGAACCGTATTGCTTGGAGTCGTATCAAAGCTCATGGCGACGACTCGGTCTTCGACCTTCCAATCCTTCAAGGCCTCAACCATGGCGCTTGCTTGCGCCATTCCTGTTCCACATGCGAACTTCGGAACACCCAGGAGTTGGATGTTCTCTGACGATGACGAAACATCCTTCCCAGAGATCAGTACTGGGAGACGATCGACGTAGTCATTTTCTGTGAGGAATGGAAGGAGTTTCCCGTCCCAATGAACAACAATTCTAGTATTGGCGCCAGAAGATGAGACGGCTTGTTTCACAGAAGTAATATGGTCACTGCGATGTCGCATACGGGTTCTCCTGAATGTGGAGCGACTGATGGTCAGTTCATCAATGTTCCCTCCAAGACTTTTCACAGTAGCTGCCACGATGTGAACTGCCTCACGATCGCTGGTGTTGGTTCTATCCAGGGCGGCAGCGAGAGCAGGGGACATGAAGTTTTTAGGCCTCGTTTGAGGTGCAGGACGAGGAGCTTCATTTGACGGGCCAGGGACCTGAAAATCCGGATCCATTCCAACTCGAGGCATCTTCGGAAATGAACGAGGGCCTTCATCATCAGAAGAGGTGCTGGTTGACTCCCGCTGAATGATCTCTTGCTCTTCACGCATCTGCTTCTCTGCTACTTCATTTTGCTCTCTGGCCTTCTTCTTAAGATACTTGTTTCAGTTCTTTCTTAGCCAGGGCTTCGTCGACTCGTCCCATCTGAAACTTGCGTTCCCTCTCTTGGTCTTTTATGAAGACTCGGTCTTCCTCTATCCGAATCAGTCTTTCCACATCATGATGCTTAATGTTGAAGAGCTTTTCAAGATTGTTTGAGAACTCTTGTTCTTCTGTATTTGTGGCTTACTTCTGTTGGAACCCTTTTTCAACTTCTCCCAAGTGGACAGGATTCCATTCAGAGTTCGTTTGATATTCCGCTCCTCTTGAGTAGGGATGCGGGCCATTCCCCAGATATCCATGGTTTCCTTCACCGCCACATTGATGCACTCGTTTTTCGTAGGAGTTGGCTCACTCATTTTCAGGAGATGAAAATAACGTTGAAGAACTTGCCTAAGAGTAGGCAGACGGGACTTAGGAATCGCTTCGATAGCGCCGTCAACTAAGTAGATAGTTGTTTTCTTACGCAATGCAGTTGCCATCATTACAATCTAGAAAGAGAAACCAAAAATTGACATTTTTTATTACTATGGAAATAATTTAGAAATACAGCAACTTCAAACATGTAGACTTTTAAAGTCACACTTTAACATTAAAAATGCACTAATGTACATGAATTTTCAGCAAAAATTATTATTCAACATAAACCAAAAACAATAACGCAACATTAATATAACAACTTTAAGCGTCATAGCAATTTATAACGCAATAAAAAATATAGCAATTTTAAGCATACACAGTTTTAACGCTACTCCTTAGGACTAAACTTGCACTAATGTACATCTCTTTCTAGAAAAAATTATTATTCAACATAAACCAAAAATAATAACGCAACAGTAATATAGCAACTTTAAGCGTCATAGCAATTTATAACGCTATAGAATATATATTCACCTTAATTAAATATTAATATTAATTAATTATTAATTAATTATTAATTAAATATTAATTAAATATTCACCCGAGTCATTAAAAAGGAAGCTAAGATAAATGATTCCCAGTGATGCGTGAACACTTAATACACTCTATCCGATTCTTGCCGGGAGAGTAACTGAGGAAAATCGTTAGTATTTGAAATACGATGCCAAATCGCAGTATGTTCAAAAATAAGAGTTGCCAACTGTAAACTTAATTAATTAGTTAATTAGGAACGTAATTTGGAATTAGAAACTGGGCGAATTGCGCAATTTTTTTTTTTACGTTCCGAGTTATGCCTGATATATAAGCCACTTCAGAGCCGAGCATTACAGGGCATTAAAAATGGCAGCCGTGTGCATACCCTAAATATTCATCAATTTAAAAAAATTTCACGTGCGCTAGTTTCTCATCTAGTGGGTACGTTTTAGCTATGAGCACACAAATATTTCGGAGAATAAATTTTCACCCCCCTTCTGTGGATCACCCTAATAGATATAATATATATATTATATATATATATATATATATATATACCTTTGGTTAGCTTCCGCCCGAATTGTTCATTCTGACGAAGGTCAAGCTTTTCACTCCACCTTAGACCTACAGTTTAACGTGGAATCCGAACCACGCCCCATCAGCGGCCCAGCGTCGTAACCACTAGGCCACCTAGGGTACCCATTTATCTACCAACCACTTTCTTTATTGTGTGGAAGGATGAACAGCTGGGTTTTGCTGCGCGCCGGCTGCCGTCGGGTCTCGAACCAGGGGCCGATGGATTCGTAGTCAGCGACGCTAACCACTACACCACCGAGGCGCATCCCACACCACCATATATATATATATATATATATATATATATATATGTTATTATTGCCTTATCGTCTCCAAATGACAAATGAAAGGGATAAATAGAATAAAATTTAACTTTCACCAGAAGCAATAGAAGTTGTATGGTTTATTGACGAATATAAATACAGACGCGTTTCTACGATCGAACTGATTAACATCTGGAAGTGAAATGCTTATTTATCAGTTAATTTTCCCCACTTCTAATATATTTAGAATATTATTATCCACCACCATCGGTACTCGAACCTGCGGCATTAATCTTTATATTACAATAATTCGTTTATGCAAAAGATAAAACTCCGACCAATTCACATTCCATCCTGGTTGACCACCATCTTATTAAGACGTATAGGTAGACATAATTTAAAAATGAATGGGTAGTAAATTGAAACACAGCTGCATACAGCATTTATTAATATGTCAAGAAGTTATTTTTTATTAGTAAACTTGCAAATAATGTTGGAAATAGTTACATTCTCAATGCTTTGTATAATGAACCCCGACCTCAATCTTTATCATACAATATTTCGTTTATGCATTATATGTGATGGTTAAAATGGATATATATATATATATAATATATATATATATATATATATATATAATATATATATATATATATATTATATATATATATATATATATATATTATATATATTGAAACCTAAAATCAGCACGCTAATCCACCGCTAATATGAACGACAGCGATATTAATAATAAGAAAAAATACATGCCAATGAAAAATTTATTTTTCACTTAGAAAAAGCAATTTGGCACTGTAATAATGTTTAAGGGTGTGTGTATTTGCTATATATATTAGGGCGGATTGAAAATATTAAACCGTCTTGCCTCACTCATGATTTGGTGTATTGACCCTCTAGAAGTTCTAAAAAGATAATATTTTCTTTTTAGAACCCCCACCCGCCGCATTTTTGCCGAAAACAAAATGCGGAAAGTCATATTTTGAAAGACCCTTAGTATAATATCTATCGGTTTTTCAGAGAGGATATCGCGTTATATTGTGCGTCATTTGGTTATAACTATGATAACGAGTAAATATATTATTACTTGAAAAAAATATATATTACTTGAATGA
>JAJOZX010000956.1:215000-310000 GCA_023014485.1 Bathynomus jamesi | reverse complement strand
GGAGGCTTCTAACTGCCGGCTTCAAAGCCTACCGCCCAAGGAAGAAGCCCAGGCTCACTGAGGCTATGAAGAAGGCACGTTTTGCATGGGCAAAGGAACACATTAACTGGACTAGTGAGGATTGGGAACAGGTAAGAATAATATTTAACTGTTTAGTTGGGTATTTAACATTAAATAGAATGTTAATACAGTAAATACAGTATGCATAGAAGTGTATTTACAGTACGTGATAAAATTGCAGTAAAAATATCTGTAAAGCAGCAAGTCATACTGTACTTCGTTTTAGCTGTACTTCATACGCTATGCACTGACTCTTTCACAGGGCTTTCTTTGATTGCAGGTGGTGTTCTCCGATGAGTCAACGATTGCCGTGCTTGACGATCGTGTTCAAAGTGTAAGAAGGAGGCCTGGAGAAGAATTTTTGCCTGAGTGTCTGATGAAAACGGTGAAATTTCCACAAAAGATCATGGTTTGGGGAGCAATTTCTGTGCATGGAACTAGTCGTTTGAGCATTGTTGAGGGGAATATGAACCAAGTCAAGTATATAGAAGTACTAAGAGGACGTCTACTGCCTCAAATAAGGGAATGGTATGGTAATAGACGTTGGATTTTTCAACAAGACTCAGCTCCATGCCACACGGCAAAGTCGGTTAAAAAATGGTGTCATGAAAATAGTGTTCGGTTGCTCCCATGGGCTGGAAATTCTCCAGACATGAACCCAATCGAAAGTTTATGGTGTATTTTAAAGGACGTAATCCATGAAACGCCGATAACAACAAAACACCAACTCATAGAGCGACTTATTCAAGTCTGGTTTCACTCTAAACGTATTAAGGAATTATGCAAAAAATTGATTCATGGCATGCCGAAGCGTGTCGCAGCCCTTAAGGCAGCTAAGGGGGGTCAAACTAAGTACTAAACTATTGCTAAATAATGACCATGTATTCTTGTGTAGAAATAAATAACTTTTCAACGTTTAAAATTGGTTTAATTTAACATTTTATACCAAAAAATGAAATTTTAAAAAAATTCCTAATAATTTGGCCAGTACTGTATATATATATATATATATATATATATATATATATATATATATATATATATATATATATATATATATACCGTATACAGGGGTTGGACAAATAATATGAACACCTTGATAAATGGCGGTTTTTATTCTTAATATGGAGTTGGTCCTCCTTTAGCGGCAATAACAGCTGCAATGCGTCGGGGAATTGATTCATACAGCTTTTGGACAGTGGCTAGAGGAATCCTGAGCCATTCTTCGAGCAAACCCTGCTCCAGTTCCGCCAAAGACGCCGGCGGTGGGAATCGGCTTCTGACCTGCTGCTCCAACTGACACCACAGATGCTCGATAATGTTAAGATCCCGGGATTGTGGAGGCCAATCTAAGCGTTCTACGTCCTAACATGCTCTTCAAACCAGTTTTTAACGACCTCAGCGGTGTGGATTGGTGCATTATCATCCTGGAAGACGGCGCCGCCATTGGGAAACAGCGTTTGGACCATGGGATGGACCTGGTCAGCCAATATTGACAGATAGACCTGGGCGTTAACCCTACCATGCAGTACTACAGCTGGGCCAAGAGTATTCCACGATATTGCTGCCCAAACCATCACAGATCCGCCTCCATGCTTAACGGTTGGGGGTCAGGCAGTCGGGGTCATAAGCATCTTTAGGCTGTCTCCAGACGTAAACTCGACCGGAACATGGAAATAGCGTAAAGGAGGATTCGTCGGAGTAGACTACATTCTTCCACCGGTCCATTGACCAATTCTTATGGTCATTACACTATTTTCTGCGCCGCTCAATGTTGATGTGCGAAAGGAAGGGTTTGGCAATTGCAGCCCTCCCATGGTATCCAGCTCCATGGAGCTCGCGACGTACAGTTCTGGTCGATACCGGGCTTGCAAGATGCTGGTTAAGCTCTGCAGTCACTTTTGGAGCTGTGGTCTTATGGTTCTTTGTCACAATGCGCTTTAGCACCGGCGGTCTCGATCACACAGCTTCTTCTTGCGTCCACTATTGCATTTGTCGGTGCTTGTCTTTCCATGGTTTGTATGCAGACATGACCAGAGGACAGTTTCCTCTGGATACATGAACATCTGAGCGGTTTTCGTCACCGATGCACCAGCCATCCGCGCTCAGACAATTTGCCTTCTTTGGAAGTCTGACAGGTCTTTCATAACTGCTAATTCATAATTCACTCAGATCTGTAAAAACAACGTGAGGGTTATAACATGACGTATACACTCTCTGTTACGCATTTAAATAGGTTTGCCAGTCATTTGACCGTTTACTTTGTGTCTGAGCAGTCCGTAAAGATAACCAGTGAAATCGGCGGGTTTTCATATTATTTTGTCCAACCCTTGTATATAGCAGTGACCAGACATACGTAAAAGTAAACTTTTCAAAATTAGCTCGTGATGTGCACAAACCTCATATTTGTTCAGCTGTTGAAAAAGAGTTAATAGTGTATGGCAAAAGACTGAATCTTTAATTACATTTTTTTTCGTATGTAAAGGAATGGATGATATGAGATTGAAGGAAAAATGGGGGTGTGGGAAATGAGAAGATCTTAATAGATTTAATAAAGTGTCACGTACTAAAAGGGAATGTGTGTGAAACGCCGTTATAATAATAATAATTAGTTCAATAGGGTCATTAACTTGTATATATACGTGTATATATATAAAACGTGTATATTTAGGGTTCGCCCTGTCTATGTGCGCGTCTTAGTAATATATTGGTGTGTGGGACATTGTCGCGCGCGCTCACGTCCGTCGTTGATGGACTTAGAAAAGCATGGTATCATTCAACGCCATGTATTTTTTTGTGCATAGCACTTGATTTATGTTACCCTTATCATGGTAGCTGACTACTGAAGAATATAACAAATAACTCCTACAAGAAATTCTATAAATGAATTGAAATGCTGCAGAAGGGCTCGACCGTTGGATAGGTCGGGGTTCGACTTCCAATGGTAACTATACTCTCTATTTAAGGTTAGGTTAGGTTAAATTACTATAAACTATATTCATAGGTTGGTGGGGTTAGGTTAGGTTACTCTATAAACATTTTTTTTATTTTAGGGGTGGCACTCAACTTGGCACTCTTTTCCCCTCCCCCTTTCCCAATGTTTTCCCCTCTCGTCGTAAATGAATCCATTATCCTTTTTTCTCTTTTCCTCGCTTTCGTCAAATTCCACATTTTGAAGGAAATAACCCTAAAGGCTTTAGGGCATTTTTATCCTGAACAAAAATTTCGAAAATGTTATATTATATTTCGCCTTACATTACGTCATTTCGGCCCATTCTCATTCTGGACCACGACTTTCCCACTTTGGTCAAGATTAGGTTAGATTAGGTTAGGTTTGGTTAGGATAATGTTAGATTAAGTTAAATTCAGTTTGGTTAGTAAATATCGGCCAGTCTCATTTGGCGCCTTTACTTTAAATATGATGTGACATTTTTTTTCGAACCAGGAAACGCTTTTCTCAAATTAGGATTTCTCACTTTGCGCATTCTCAGTTACGGACCTCGGATGGAAATGGGAATGACACTGAATGAGATGTAATCGTATAAGAGTACTTCGAGTTTAATACAGAGAAGAATATGAATTTCACGTTAATTTCATATCTGAAGTGCTTAGAATGAACGAATTCTCTTTCTTCTTTCCATGTAAGAAATCATATGATATCATATATTATTATTATTATTGAAGATATTATTTAGTAATGCGACTTTTATGGAAATTTTCTAAAAAAAAAAATGTTTTACACTCACGGAAAAAAGTTCGTCGAAAAAATAAGCTTTAAACATATACAATATTGGTTGTGAAATAACCATAGTACACGTCTTTTTTATGATTAACCATCAAATAGAAGGGCCTTCCGATACACGCGCCTTAAAGAAAGAAAATTCTTATAATAATCATCATAATTACAATTACAATTACAATTACGATATATATATATATATATATATATATATAATATATAATTATCGTAAAGAACGACGCTTGTATAGGAGAACATTCCGCGCAAGATGAGGAGGGAGAACGAACAAATGAAAAAATGAGGTAACCTCATTTTTTCATTTGTTCGTTCTCCCTCTTCATCTTGCGCGGTATGTTCTCCTATACAAGCGTCGTTCTTTACGGTAATTATACTGCGTGTTCTTTGCAGTTGAAATGTATATATAGGTGCGGCATGCGGGAGGTGCCCCCCTCGGGGCATTGGTTTCTGCGCGTATGTAGGAGAATTACGACTTCTGATCGAGTGAGGACCATGGTGTAATGGTTATCATATCTGACCGGCAATTGGAAGATCCCGGGTTCGATTCCCGGGTGGTTACCTCATTTTTTAATTTGTTCGTTCTCCCTCCTCATCTTGCGCGGAATGTTCTATACAAGCGTCGTTCTTTACGTTAATTATACTGCGTGTTCTTTGCAGTTGAAATGTGTATATGTATATATATATATATATATATATATATGATGAAAACAACCACGAAGAAAAAAGAAAACACGAAATAGTGCTCAAGCGCTTTCATCTAATGACATCCTCAGGAACAAAAGCGCTTGAGCACTATTTCATGTTTTCTTTTTCCTTCTTGGTTATTTTCATCATGAATATTATTCACGTATTACTTTCGTGAAATAATTTTCATATATATATATATATAAAATGTGCGACAGTTAATGCTTTCCTTTACATAAATGGCATAGAATTGCATTTGCAGGCAAATTTTATGCTTTATTGGCACAATGGGGGTTATTTATAGTAATCCTAAATACATAAAACTACAGTATAGGGATTGTCTGCAGTAAGTTTAAGCTGTATAATAATTTGAGATCACATATACAGTATTTATATATCCATAAAGATTTAAGCAACGATTATAAATTCTCTTTTTTTTTTTCCTTCTAATATTAAATACGGAATAAGTCTTAGATACCTTCATCTTACACATTTTCTTTTCTATTTTATATTTTTAATAATAATTATAATAATAATAATAATAATAATAATAATAATTATAATAATAATAGTCAGTAGTTCTCCCACTCCTTACCCCCTGTATAGTTGGGAAGGGAAAGGCTAAAAATTAAAATTTATATATATATATATATATATATATATATATGCATATAACTGCAATGACGACGCAGTATATAAATGAATAGAAACGACATAGGTATTAAGGAACGTTTCTGCACACGAGGAGGAGAGATAACGAATAAATGAAAAATGAGGCGAACCGCCCGGGAATCGAACCCAGGGCCTTCCAATTGCCGGTTGGACGCGCTACCATTATGCTACGGGCCTCAATTAATCACAAATCGAAATTCTCCCACATAGGGCAGAAACCAATGCCCTGAGAGGGCACCCTCGCAAATCGTGAATATGCGCATATAACTGCAATGACCACGCAGTATATAAATGAATAGAAACGACATAGGTATTAAGGAACGTTTCTGCACACGAGGAGGAGAGATAACGAATAAATGAAAAATGAGGCGAACCGCCCGGGAATCGAACCCAGGGCCTTCCAATTGGAATTGGAAGGCAATTGGAAGGCCCTGGGTTCGATTCCCGGGCGGTTCGCCTCATTTTTCATTTATTCGTTATCTCTCCTCCTCGTGTGCAGAAACGTTCCTTAATACCTATGTCGTTTCTATTCATATATATATATATATATATATATATATATATATATATATATATATTCTTTAATCTATTGCTTATGAATCAATATTTTAAAAAAAAGCAGTAAAATCAAATCGAATAAAAAACCTTGATGAAAATAAATACTGTAATATAATATCACAATTTTTGGCAAAATTAAATTACAATAATTTTAACATAGAAAATACAGTAAAACCTCTCAGTAACGACACTCCACTATAACGAAACCTCTCTTTACCGAACACCTTGTGCATTTCGAAAAAAACTCTCTTATCGAAAACACGTTTCGCGATAAAGTTTTCGCTAATTCAGCCTGAGTTGGACGTGCCTAAAAGCTGATACGTAATTGGCTAGAATGTTTCTCCCTCACCGAGAAATACTTTTAAGTAATGCATTTAATATACTGTACTATATTACAGTACTATATAAAGTACGTATAAATAACTAATAAGGGTCTAAGTCATTAAAATATACACTACAATATCAGCAAAGGAAAACCTCTTTATAACGAATAACCTCTCTACAACAACACCTATTTGGCTGATATATTTCGTTATAGAGAGGTTTTACTGTACACTCGTTAATTATTGAACTATAAATATTTATTATTTTTTACTTAATTTTCTCGTAAGATTTAGGCTTTAAATTCATTATAAAAACTTACTTTCATCGACTGTAATTTTACAAAATTTGGAAATTAATGTTCTCTTCTTCTTTTACACTTTTGTTCATCTGAACTAATTTTAAGTTGTTTTATAATGGATTATATATAAGGTGATTCCCAAAAGTAGAAAGAACTTGCGTCATTATAGCGGCACTTGCTTAAAATAAATGAAGCTTTTCACTTATAATAACCATTTATTCGCTTATGTAATTAATTAATTTACTGTATTTATTTATTAATTTATTTTATTTACTTATTTATTATTATATTTATTATTATTATTATTATTATTAGTTATAATGCCAGCCCCCTGTTTTATAATAATAATATCACTATGGTGAAAACAAACATTAAAATAATTTAGCTGGAGATTATGATGTATGCAATGATGTAAGAAGGAATACCGTCTGCGTCTATTGCTATTGGTTCGTTAGAACTGCAAGTTATCACTAAATGCATGAAATTAAACAAAAGGACGGAACTGTAACCACAACATTCAGAATATAGAAGGCAAGTTACTACGAGGATGAATGAATAAAATATCAGCTATTAACATGTGCTGTAATAACAGAAATGCTGCATCTCGATATAAACACAGAAACGGAAAATATTTAATTGAGAAATCGCCAAGTTTCTATTCATGAAATACAATATCAGTGAATATGTGCGACTAAGATAAATGTTTTTGTAATTTAAGTGGCTTTCAAACAAATTATATACATTATATACATATATACTCCTAAATTGCCAAATTCCTCCTACATTTTTGTCGGTTGTCATTGAAGTAACACGTGATGTTTTTAATTTTTCAAGTTTTTAATTAATTACGCTTGCATTAAGGTAGGGAAGGGGTTATATTAAAAAGTTTAGAGAATGCGCTTTTTTACCATATATAATGATTATTTTTTCGAATTTCACTCGCGTTAGCTTTTAATTAAAAAACTAGAATTCAAATTATTACGACGTCAGGCTACCTTAGGATTTTACACACCCAGTTTTTTGTTTTATTTTGCTTTAGGTTATGTTAGGTTATGTTATGTTTGGTTTGGTTAGGGTAGGTTAGGTTACGTTAACCTAACCTAACCAAAACTGAACACCCCCAAAAATCTCCTACAACAAAGTAGTAGCTATTTTCCGTGTAGGAGGAAAGTGATATAGAAGATAGCACCGAATAGGAGCGATCTTAACTTGCAATACAATTAAAAATAATAAATATTGTAAATGGAACCTATAAAAGGGGACTTACCTTTAGAGAATTAAATTTGGTCAATACTCGGGAGATGCACGGCCTCCGAATTCAGATTTTGTATTCATACCAGTCGTTAGTACATATGATTTGATGAATTTAAAAAAAATTAGACCTTCTGCTTTTAAAAAAATAAGGGAGATATCAATTTTTTTCACTTTAACGATTTTTTTACATTTTCCGAGTCGCGAAACTTTATCCACCGCAAAGGTTAGTTATTTTTCCGTCGATTTAGTGAAGGTTAGGTTAGGTTAGGTTCGTTTTGGTGAAAGTTCGGTTAGGTTAAGTTAGGATCGTTTTAATGAAGGTTAGGTTAGGTTAGATTAGGTTAGGTTCGTTTTAGTGAAGGTTAGGCTAACCTAACCTAACCTAACCTTCACTAAATCGACGGAAAAATAACAACCTTTTATTGTGGCGGTGGATAAAGTTTCGCGATTTCTCGCAAAAAATAATGTAGGATAGTCTTGTGGTCTGTTTTTTTGTTACCAGGTCTCAAAACCAGAATTTCTCGGAAAATGTCAAAAAATCGTTAAAGTGAAAAAAATCGATATCCCCCCTTTTTTTTAAAAAGCACAAGGTCCAGTTTCTTTTTAAAATTCATCAAATCATATGTACTAATGACTGGTATGAATAAAAAATCTGAATTCGGAGGCCGTGCATCTCCCGAATATCGACCTTAAATTTAAGTCAATAACATTAATTTACTTAAATTTACTACCTATCCTTGCAAAGGCAAATTCCCCTTTTATACGTTCCATATATATATATATATATATATATATATATATATATACGTAAAGAACGACGCTTGTATAGGAGAATATTCCGCGCAAGATGAGAGCGAGAGAACGAAACAAATGAAAAAATGAGGTAACCACCCGGGAATCGAACCCGGGATCTTCATTTGTTTCGTTCTCTCGTTCTCATTTTGCGCGGAATATTCCCCTATACAAGCGTCGTTCTTTACGTTAATTATACTGCGTGTTTGCAGTTTAAATGTATATAATGTACGGCATGCGGGAGGTGCCCCCTTGGGGCATTGGTTTCTGCGCGTATGTAGAGGAATTACGGCATTTGATTGAGTGAGGCTCGTGGTGTAATGGTTATCATATCTGACCGGCAATCGGAAGATCCCGGGTTCGATTCCCGGGTGGTTACCTCATTTTTTAATTTGTTTCGTTCTCTCGCTCTCATCTTGCGCGGAATATTCTCCTATACAAGCGTCGTTCTTTACGTTAATTATACTGCGTGTTTGCAGTTTAAATGTATATAATGTACGGCATGCGGGAGGTGCCCCCTTGGGGCATTGGTTTCTGCGCGTATGTAGAGGAATTACGGCATTTGATTGAGTGAGGCCCGTGGTGTAATGGTTATCATATCTTACCGGCAATCGGAAAATCCCGGGTTCGATTCCCGGGTTGTTACCTCATTTTTTAATTTGTTTCGTTCTCTCGCTCTCATCTTGCGCGGAATATTCTCCTATACAAGCGTCGTTCTTTACGTTAATTATACTGCGTGTTTGCAGTTTAAATGTATATAATGTACGGCATGCGGGGGGTGCCCCCTTGTGGCATTGGTTTCTGCGCTTATGTAGAGGAATTACGGCATTTGATTGAGTGAGGCCCGTGGTGTAATGGTTATCATATCTGACCGGCAATCGGAAGATCCCGGGTTCGACTCCCGGGTGGTTACCTCATTTTTTCATTTGTTTCGTTCTCTCGCTCTCATCTTGCGCGGATTATTCTCCTATACAAGCGTCGTTCTTTATGTTAATTATACTGCGTGTTTCCAGTTTAAATGTGTATATATATATATATATATATATATGTGTGTGTGTGTGTGTGTGTGTGTGTGTATCCAAAGCCTACCTATATTTAGCCAGACCACGCTTTTATAAAATTGTATACCCTTTTGTGAAGTCGAAAAAAACGTACAGTCCATAAATTTACAAAAACTATCAAAATTTTGAATTTCACATCCAAATCTTTGAAACTGCATTAAAAATGTAAGTGGCTCGTGAAATTAGAAGTAAATGTTAAGGTCTCCCTGACTTAAAAAAATTCTGTTCAAAATCCTTTGTATGAAATTAGTTTTGCTAATTCCTTCGTTCCTTCCTCCTGTTATTACCCTTCGGGCAATATATATTTACTATAGTTCTTCCAAAAGATGACTTCCTTTTTCTTTCCATGTTCAATACCTAAGATTCTTCGTCTGGATTAAGTTTTCAGAACATTCCTAATTTTTTTTTTTTGACACAATAGTCAAGCAATATAATATAATCAAAATTATTTTAAGAAAATTTTATGCGAGTTAGAGTTTAACATTTACAATTAGCTCACGAATCACTTAAATTTTAAATGCAGCTTCACAAATTTTACTTGAAGCTCACGAAGCAGTTAAATTTCAAATACAACTTGTCACATTTTGTTTTACTTATCATGACTTCCGATGCGTAGCTAAAATTTTTGATGGTTAC
This sequence comes from Bathynomus jamesi, assembly GCA_023014485.1. Classification (NCBI taxonomy): domain Eukaryota; kingdom Metazoa; phylum Arthropoda; class Malacostraca; order Isopoda; family Cirolanidae; genus Bathynomus; species Bathynomus jamesi. Next base: position 299,904 of record JAJOZX010000956.1, on the reverse strand, counting down.
ATTCTTTCCTAAATTTATTGACCAACTTGATTTTCTTCATTCCACGAAAGTGTATGAAACTCTGTAAAAGCGTGTTGGGACTTGGTTTATTTGTACACTTCAGTGATAGAGAAGGCTACCAGTCCACGCTTTTATAAAATTTTGTATTTTTCAAATAGCTAGAAAGGCAGATCAACAAATTCACAAAAGAAAGTAACAATAAAAATTTTGAGTTTCAAATCCCAAGACCAATAGGCCAAAATCTTGAAATTTAAGTGCTTCGTGTTTTAGCATATAATTTTTTGGGGGGACACCCGATCTAAAAAATAAGTTGCTAAAAACATTCGAGGGATCCCAGAGAGAGTTGTTACCAATTTTCATGAAAATCGGTCCAGACGTTTGAACCTGAAAAGGAGACAGACGGACAGACGAACATGCGGCGAATTATGGTATGATGATGATGATGATGACGATGATGTTAAAATACGAGCATAGACCGACTATATATAGGTAGGCTTTGCATATATCCTTATACTGTATACAAACATATTCTCTAACGTTGAAAGACTTTATGCATGATTATTATTACTATGAGGATACATCAGTTTTCATGCTAACTATAGAATAGACGGTAACCTACTGACGATCAGTATAGGTAGAAATTTCGGTAATGATTCAGAATACGGGCGCCACTTAATTAAGCAAAATTTCGAAAAATACCATAGAGACAATGTTGTTTCTCTCATTAAAATACGTTGATTGCATGTGTCGCATAGTAAAAAAAACGAAGTTAGAAAATTACTAAAAAAGTGCATAACTTAACATGTTATTACATTATTGCTGTACATTCGTAATTCCCTTAGGGCTATCGAGGTTAAGTTAGATTTTCCGGCAGCAATTAATGCGATATGTGTTGAAGTTAGGGCGCGTAGTATTAGTTTTAATTTTGTTGTTGTTGAAAGACCTCCCATTCAACCCCTCGATACAGATACTAGATTTTACTCACTTCTTGGTAATTTTATTGACAATCGGAATAGTATAATTGTCGGAGACTTTAACTGCCCTAATGTTAATTACGAGAATTTTACTGGTAATGAGGAGGGTTTGAGATTGTTTGAGTTTATGGACGATAACTTTTTACGACAGATAGTTACCGAACCAACGCGCGGTGATAATATTTTAGATTTGGTGATGACGAACGGCGAGAATATAATCGAAAGTTTAGAAGTAGGCGAGAGTGAGGGCTAATTTTGATAGTTTTGTGGATAGGATGAGAGTAGTGGACTGGGATAACTTATTTATGGGTAATGACACAAATTTGCGTTGGGTGGCGTTTAAAGAAAGTTTTAGGAATATTGAAAGGGAGTTTATTCCTCGTAGGCCCAAGCGCGCTAGAAATCATGGTAGGCCGAAGTGGTGGACTAGGGAAATAGGCGAGTTCATAAACGAGCGTAATAGAGCGTATAGACTTAATAAGCGCAATGGCACGGCAGCTAACTTTAATAGATATATCGAGCTTAGACGTCAGGTTAAAAGATCAGTTAGGAATGCCAAGCGTAATTTAGAGATACTTATAGCTGCGGATAGTAAACATAATCCAAAAAAGTTTTTTGAATACGTTAATAATTCACTGGGGAACAAAAAAAACATTTTTTCTTGGTGCCTGAAATTTTAGACCTTATTCTGGATATTTTCATGCCACTGATTCAGAAAATATCATCCATTTTGTTCTAGCAGCTCTAGTTTTTGAGATATTGCATACGTCATTACCTACTTTATTACCCTTCTGGAACGGTATTATGAGTTGCTCGTAAATCTAAATGCATCTGTATAATTAAATTGTAGCTATGATTTTGCTGATGTTGCTGTTTTGCATGTGTATTGTACATGTACTAACGTGAATTCTTTCCTGTTACAGGTGTTGACATGGCTTCATCACGAAGAAAGTGTTTAAATCATCCAGATGTGTTTTGTTTTATCTGCGGAGAGTACACGTTCATTGAACAGAGAAAAACTATTACTGATTTTGTGAAAAAAGCTTATTTTGCCTATTTCAAAGTACAACTAGGGGACCAAGATAAGCCATGGGCTCCTCATGTTGTGTGTAAAACGTGTACGGAGCATCTGCGGCAATGGACCAACGGAAAGAGGAGGTGCCTGAAATTTGGTATACCAATGGTATGGAGAGAACAGAGAAACCACAGTGATGACTGTTACTTTTGTTTGGTGAATATAAAGGGCATCAATGGACGTAACCGGAGTAAATGGACGTATCCTGACATAGACTCAGCTAGACGGCCTGTTTCACATTCAGATGAGATACCTGTCCCATCATTCAGCCATCTTCCAGAGCTCCCTCAAGAAGATGATGAATCTGCTACTGACAAAGAAAGCATATGTGGGCAAAATGACAGTGATTTCGAAGGACCGTCATCAGTTGCAGAAGGTTTTAGTCAACACGAATTAAACGACCTCATAAGGGACTTAAGTCTTTCGAAGAAATCGTCTGAATTGTTAGCTTCCAGGCTGGGAGAAAAAAATTTACTGCTGCCGGGAACCAAAATCACGTTATATCGCGACAGAGAAAAGGATTTACTGCCCTTCTTCTCAAAAGAGAACGATTTAGTTTTCTGCAACAATGTGCGCGGATTGCTGATGAAAATGGGCATATCGGAATACACACCAAGTGAATGGCGGTTATTCATAGATAGCTCCAAACGGAGCCTAAAATGTGTTCTTCTACACAACGGCAACAGATACAGATCAATCCCAATTGGTCACTCAGTCGGTATGAGAGAAGAGCACGGACAGTCGCCCTAGTCCTAGAAAAGATATCATACCGAGACCACCAATGGGTGATCTGTGTGGATCTGAAGATGGTGAATTTTCTCCTGGGCCAGCAGAGCGGGTACACCAAGTACCCGTGCTTTATATGTCTCTGGGACAGTAGAGCTAAAGATGAACACTGGGTGAGAAGACAGTGGCCTCTGAGAGAAAACATGGTGGTTGGAGAAAAAAATATCATCAAAGAAGCTTTGGTTGACAGAGAAAGGATCATATTGCCACCACTGCACATCAAACTATGTTTGATGAAACAATTTATAAAGGCTTTGAACAGAGATGGGACGTGTTTTGGCTACATATGTAGAAAATTTCCTGCGCTGAGCATGGAAAAGCTGAAGGCAGGTATTTTCGATGGACCGCAAATCCGGGAACTCATGAAAGACCCGGTTTCCAAGATTCAATGGACAACATTGAGGCACGTGCGTGGTCATCGTTTAGTATGGTTGTGAAGAATTTCCTTGGGAACTATAAGGCCGATAACTACGGTGAACTAGTGGAGAATATGCTCTCTTCTTTTTGTAAACTTGGCTGTAAAATGAGCATCAAACTGCATTACCTCCACAGTCATTTGGATCGTTTCCCAGATAACCTCGGTGATCTAAGCGAGGAACAGGTGAACGATTTCACCAAGAACTAAGGACCATGGAAAACGGTACCGCGGACGATGGGATACTCACATGATGGCAGATTACTGCTGGAGCATCCAACGCGAATGTCCTGGCACATCTCATCGCAAGAAATCTCAGAAACGCGGTTTATGTGAGATGTCTCAATGAAAGAACTTTTTTTGCCGTTCGTGTCTCAAGCTTGTTTGAATTTAATAAATATTTTTCGTACCTTATGCTTGTTTGATGTTAATACACTATTTTGCTGACATTCATCATACTTTTGTATTCAATTGACAACAACAGTGATTGCCAGTCAGCAATTATATAATATTATATACATTATATAGAAATATATATAGATATATATCATATCTTGATAAGCAGAGTTGGTGGAGAAAAACTAATGTCATTTTTAGAATCAGCGACCTCAATATACCCAGAAACAGGTCTAACATCTATGTCACCAAAAGTTGTGTTCCCCAGTGATATAATCGTAAACCGGTAAAAGATAACATAGGCCCTCTAGTGGATGTTAATAGCGCTTTGGCTTCTGACGCTCAGGCGATGGCGGGTATTTTCAATAACTTTTTTGCGACAGTTTTTACCGTAGAAGACGTAAATAATGTCTCCGACGTGGACGATATCGTTCCATTTAGTAGCGAGACTATTTTGGATGAAATAACTGTTTACGAGGGTGAGATTGCGCATTATATCGATAGGCTAAAAGTTAGCAAGGCTCCAGGCCCTGACGCTTTTTATCCCAGACATTTGAAAGATATGAAAGACGTTATCGTAAGCCCCTTAACGAAGATTTTTAATCAGTCACTCGAAACGGGGATTATTCCTGAAGACTTCAAATTAGCTAACGTCACGCCTATTTTTAAAAAAGGCGACAGCGCAGTAGTTAGCAATTATAGGCCCATTAGCTTATCATCAATTGTCGGTAAACTTTTGGAATCCGTAGTTAGGGATCGTATCATCGATCACTTAGAAAGTAGAGATTTGATTAATAGTAGTCAGCATAGGTTTCGACGCCATAGGTCTTGTTTAACTAATTTGTTAGAATTTTATAACGAAATAGTGCGCGAATACGATAGGCATAGAGCAGCTGACGTTATTTATTTAGATTTTAAAAAGGCGTTCGATACAGTTCCGCATAGGAGACTAATTGCGAAGGTCAAAACGCACGGTATACGCGGTCAGGTAGCTAACTGGTTAGAAGAATGGCTTCGTGCTAGGAGACAGAGGGTGGTAGTTAATGGCAGTGAATCGGGGTGGTTAGATGTAGGTAGCGGTGTCCCACAGGGTTAAGTGTTAGGCCCATTGCTATTCGTAATTTACATTAACGACATAGATGTAGGATTGACTAGTAACGTGTCAAAATTTGCGGACGATACTAAAATAGGCGGTAAGGTTGTTAACGAGGACAATAGAAATAGGCTCCAAGACGATGTAAATAGGATTATGGAGTGGACAGATAAGTGGCAGATGCAATTTAACGTAGACAAATGTAAAGTTTTGCATATAGGTTCTCGCAACAATAATTACACTTACACGATGGATAATAGGGAGTTAGCGAGCGTTGACGAGGAAGTAGATTTAGGCGTACGCGTATCTAAGGATTTAAAGGTTAGGAACCAGTGCCCGGAGTCTTGCGCAAAAGCTAATGGGATGTTAGGCTTCATAGCGCGTAATTTCGAATTTAAATCGAAGGATATTATATTGCCCCTTTACAAGTTCCTAGTCAGGCCTCATTTAGAATATGCAGTTCAGTTTTGGTGCCCGTACTTGCGTGAGGATATTGATAGGTTAGAAAGGGTTCAACGTCGTGCCACGAAACTGATTCCGTCATTGCGCAACAAGCCTTATGAAGATAGGATTAAAGAGTTAGACCTGTATTCACTCGAAACTAGAAGATTAAGGGGGGAGCTTATTGAAGTTTTCAAAATCGTTAATAACATCGATAACGTAAATTTTGACAAATTGTTCACTTTCGATAATAGTAATACTCGTAATAACGGATTTAAGTTGCGTGGCAGACGTTTCATTACTAATATCTCTAAAAACTTCTTTACGTTTAAAGTAAATGATAAATGGAATAATCTTCCCGCGTCAATCGTTCATTCTACCAGCGTTAATGTGTTTAAGAACCGTCTTGACAGACATTTTAAAAATATTAACGTTGTTTAAAATAAAAGAACAAAGTTAGCAACAGGAGCTCTGGTGGTGGTGCTCGAGGATGAGTCTGTTGACGATAAATGCCAGCTTGTGACATGCCAGCGTGTGATGCCAGCAAAAAAAAAAAAAAAAAAAAAAAATTAGACTAACACGAACGTAGATGTAGCTCGTATCGTAAACTAACCCACTTTTTGTTTAACTTTACCTACTTTTTTTTTCTTATCTCCTTACTTTGCATGTCTGTAACTCTTTTCTTGCATGTTTGTAGTTTGCATGGTATGACAGTGAGTTAAGACTGTGTTTGCATGGTTTGTAAGCGTTCTTATTTTACTTATTTTCATCTTTCACCCCTCTCCTATTTTCTCCGACTATTTTTCTCACTTGTCGGCAGTGGCCGGCGGATGATGATGGTGAGTCTTTTTTCTCTTTTTCTGAATGAATGTTAACCCACGAGTGATAGGTGTTCCTCCTTACTTAGCCCCTTATTCTCTACTCTTCTCTTAACCTCCTACTCTTTCCTTTCTCTCGGGCTAACCTTAGAGTGGATCTTAGGGTCTTTGTTAGCCTTAGCTTCTGTAGATCTGTAGATTATCATTTGTATAATTTAGGTCTGGGGGGTACGGCGGCTCCGCCCCCGTAAAGATCACGCATCACAAATTGATCGGTATAGGGTTCACTTTGTGATGCATGATCTTTACGGGGGCTCCTCCCCCGTACCCCCGAGACCTAAATTATACAAATGCGACACATGCAATCAACGTATTTTAATAAGAGAAACAACTTTGTCTCTATGGTATTTTTCGAAATTTTGCTTAATTAAGTGGCGCCCGTATTTTGAACCATTACCGAAATTTCAAAAATCATGTTTGCCTCAGTTTGTGCGTGCTCACTTTATTATACCGCGAGGATAATTGTCCATGCATACCTCTTTAACAGTTGATGAAATCTTTCATCAAAAAAATTAGATAAGTGTTTTATTGTGCAGATTAGTAAATATACAGTTTTTTCATTTTGTACTGAAAGTATTTACTTAAGTATTTAGTTTAATAAATTGTCCATCTACTTTAGATTTCAACGACCTTTTGCACCTCTCAGGAATGGACTTGCCATGTCCAACCTTTTGCAGACTTTTTCTAGCGATTCTCATTGTCTTTTGGTGTTACGAAGCAGAAGTTTCGATCTTCTGTCCTTTGGCGCATCTAAAGAGCTCGCTATATTGGTCATGATAATCGTAATATACAGAGGTTTATTTCCTTTATTCCCAAATTTTCCTCGGAGAACTATTGTTGGGCTCGTGACTCCTTTACCTTTCATTAAGCTTAATTAGACTGTAGTATGGTCGCGTTTCCGGTTTTACAGTATGTTTTCATACCAAATGAAAGAACCGCCAACTTGCTACTATGAATCGCAAATATATTCGAAACCTCTCATAAGCTTTGCTGTCTATATGTCATTATGCATTATTTAAATATTAAGACAGTAAAAAAAACTGTAAAAATACAAGACCTGAGCAATAAACACTATTAAAAGTTGTAACCAAAAGTATGAGAATTTCTTTAACTTTGATTACTGTAGAAACTTCGTGAGGTAACATACTGTCAGGGTTTGTTGGGAAGTATATATCACATGAATTTATGATTCCTCTTTACTACTGCTTTAGCACACAATATTTAAATAATTTTATCTTCCTATATTTCAATTCTGTCATAAATATAACTTGGGCTTTCGTGTGAACTTGGCGAATTAAATTTAATACCTTTGCAACGGCAGCAGTGAAAAGAAAATATAAGTTTCTTTTAAAGAAGCGCTTTGCCATATTTTACTAGAATTTTATATTGCTAATGATGATTCTTTATGCTGAAAAGCATTATAAAAGATATGATAAATATATATATAAAATAGCTTAGCGCACCATAAAGCTATTTCATAAAGAAATGGCATATTTTAATGTTAGATTTTTTGGCGAACTTCTTTGCGCATCGTTGCGTATTCAGGTATGTTCAGCTTCAAAAAAAATTTCGCCTAGAAACGTAAAATTTCTATAAAAACATAAAAAAATTACTAATTATTAATGATCGGATTTCGTTTTAAAATTTTTATTAGTCACCAAAAAAGAAGTAAAAAATATCGAAACAAAAACAGAATTGTTACCAATTACTAACTTTTTATGCTTTCCACATATTTCATGTTTCTAGGAGAATTTTTTTCCGAAACTGTTTACGCGCAGACATACTAACAATGCTCGTTCGGAATTTCAAGTTTTGTCTCCGCTGGGATATGAAGCTGCGGTCACGTGAGTATTTAATGTACAGTATGCGAGCGCAGTCCCACCACTGGCATCCCATCCCTATCTTCTCATTTTAGAAAAATGAATGAAAGAAAAACGAAAAAGGAGAGATAAGTAAAGCGAAAGTAATGTGAGATTTTATTTACAAATTCATGAATGAAAAGACCTTTTTTTTCAGGAAAATTTGCGTCCAAATTATAATCCAGATGTATGACAAGAGAGAAAACTTTAAACGTTAATATTGATGTAAAAACGGATTCTCTTTTAATTTTATAGTTGATAGTGAATTTAAAAGGATATATATATATATATAATATATATATATATATATATATATATATGTATATATATATACCTATATACATATATGGAAAATAAAACAATAGGATACTGCAGGCAATATTCGATCATTTCTAATTATTATTATTTGGGAGTGTTTAAACGCCTTTGTAATGGTGAAGGACGCGTGACGGAGTGGATTTAGAGCTTTACTTGGGATCCAAACTAACGTCGCTGCATCATCTAAACGCGGAGAAGGGTCTCCCATCCAAATAATGAACAAACGTAACGTCGCTTAACTTCGCTGCTCTGACGGGAAACGGTGTTGCGAAGTGGTCATGAAGTTACCCGAGAATTATTGAAAATACTAATTTAGAAAATATTAAACTTTAAGTACGATATATATTTATATAAAAAAAATCGTAACACATTTGTGCCGAAATGAGGTTAAGAATTTTAACGTACCTTTATACCAGCTGTTTTACTCTTGTTTATTCAGTAATAAACATTCAACCAGCTGTAACCAGCTGCAAACTGTGTTCCCGTTGCAAAATTTTATTTATTGGGAAGGTGTGTGTGTGTGTGTGTGTGTACATTGAAATGTTTAAAGTTCAGTCTGAAATGTATATGATAATTACCTCCTATATTTAACTAAAATAAATTAGTTAAACACGAAATTAGCTAATATTAACCTAACTACATATATATATAGAAGAATCCTCTGACCAGAAATTGGTGTAAACAGTATTTCTATTCATCTCGGGAGTAAATATATAATGAAAAGAGAAGTTTCATAGCCATGAATGAACTTTTTTAAAAAGAAGGAATTCGTGTAGGGCATTTTAATGTAATTAGAAAAGAAGCGGAGAAATGTTTTTCAACAAAATCTTATAATATATATATATATATATATATATAAGAGAGAGAGAGAAAGAGAGAGAGAGAGAGAGAGAGAGAGAGAGAGAGAGAGAGAGAGAGAGAGAGAGAGAGAGCACTTATTTGGTGTTAAAATTAAGTCATTTAAGAAGAAAATAAGTTTCCTTTCTGAAAAACAATTACTGACCTGATTTTCTCTCGTTCTGCCTAAAATTCCTTTGGGAAGCAGATGTCGGACGCGCAAGAGAGAGAGAGAGAGAAGCCTTTATACACACAATAAAAATTTTAGTTCGCTGACATAAGAAAGTCTGTTAGAAATAGTTCAATGTGTTTTTTCTCATATATATATATATATATATATATATATATATTATAATATATATATATATATATATATATATATATATATATATATATATGTGTGTGTGATAGTTTACGATAAATAGAAACAAAATACTTAAAATGTTTTTCCTAAAAACAAAAATACAAAAATTACAATTTACAATTTGAATAAGAATAAAATAAAAACACAAATAAAAGAAAACATATTTAACCAACAAATTTCTCTGAATTATGATCACGATAATTAAAATTATTAATAATGATAATAATTGGAGTGAGTTAATAGAGAAACGACTTAAAATTGAGACAATGAATGAACACTGCGACTTCCTTCTTTCAAAACGGAAGTAAAAAGATAGAGTTTTTAAAAATAATTTTAGTCTTTGTTATGCGAGTTAATGTGTTACATTATTCCAAGGTTTATTCCTATTATTCTTTAACGTCATACGTGATTGTTAAAGAAAGATAGAAAGAGGAAGAATGAATAAGAAAAGAAAGGAAGATAGAAAGAGAGAAAGGAAGAAAGAAAGAGAAAGAATTAAGAAAGAAGTTAAGAAAGAGAGAGAGAGAAAGAATGAAGGAAAAGAAGAATGAAATGGAAAACGAAAGAAAGAAAGGAAGGAAAGAAAGAAACAGGAAGAATGAATAAGAAAAGAAAGGAAGAAAGAAAGAGAAAATGAAAGAAGAAAGAAAGAAAGAAAGAAAGAGAAAGAATTAAGAAAAAGTTAAGAAAGAAACAGAGAGAAAGAATGAAGGAAAAGGAGAATGAAATGGAAAACGAAAGAAAGAAAGGAAGGAAAGAAAGAAAGAGGAAGAATGAATAAGAAAAGAAAGAAAGAGAAAATGAAAGAAGAGAGAAAGAAAGAAAGAAAAAAGAATAGAAGAGGAAAAGAAAGAAAGAGGGAATGAAGGAAAAGAAAAATGAAAGGAAAAACAAAAGAAGGACAGAAAGAAAGAAACAGAGAAAGAATGAAGGAAAAGGAGAATGGAAATAAAAAAGAAAACGAAAAAGGAAAGAAAAAGAAGGAAGAGAGAATGGAAGAAGGAAAGAAAGAAAGAAGTAAAGAATGGAAGAAAGACGAAAAAAAGAAAGGAAAGAAAGAATTAAGAAGCAAAGATAGAATCCAGGAAAAGAAGAAGGAAAGAAATACGGAACACAAAAGACAAGAAACAAGACGAAAGACAGAAAAAGAAAGAAGAAGAAGGAAGTAGGATAAAAGATGAACTAAAAGCAAGAATAAACTGAGATAAAGGAAATATTAAATTTCCACACAACAAATTTCATTTAATTTTAACTTCATAGAAAGAAAAAATTCCTTGAGGAACATTAATTTCGATCAGATAACAAGATGAAGTTAAGCACACAAGACATCACCCCTTCCATCGCCCCCCCCCCTCCAGAAATAATCTCAAAACTCACAGAATAAGGTCGAACTACAGATACTTATGAGCATTTTAAAAGCCATTTGACATATTAAAAATGTAATTTGAAATATTCACATAAGGATTATATTGTTTTTAAAATCATTATTCATTCACGGTAGCCTGAAAACTCGTGAAGAATGTCGAAAAATGAAGATAGTTTTAGCATTCTTTCAGCTGCCTTAACTCTCATTAAACAGTATCTGAATCCTTTAACGGATTTCTCAAACTTCAGTCTTAAAGCCACAATTTTGTAACAAAAGCGAAAAGGCCTTTTAAAGTAGATAAGGCAGAAGCGTTAAGAAATAAAAGAGACAGTCAAACAGTGGAAAAATAAAACATAAAACAAAGATTCAAAGCCTGAAAGGTAACAGGAAATAAAAGGTGAAAAACCAGATAATTGTACAGGCACTATAATTTAATTATACCTTCAACGTATGATAATGCTATGCTGAAATACTGAAATACTGGTTTCATATTCCGTAGACTTTATTACTCAATTTTCTCCATCGCCGAACTGAATTTTTTTCCCCCCGAAGCAAATACTGATATTGCTCCAAATTGAAAATTTAAAAATTAATTCTCGTTCCCCCTTTGTCATCCCATTAGTGAGGCGGACATATTTATATTTATTAAAGATTTTATTTATTTATTTATTTATTTATTTATTTATTTATTTCACATCTCTTTTCACGAGGGGATGTTTTTTTTTTCTTTTTTCTGTATGAATTGCCAGACAATACATCTCTTTTATATTTCCTATACACAGAGTGCCAAATGAAATCGCTTTTATATTTCCTATACACTGAGTGCCAAATGAAAAGCAAGATAATAATGTAGCGTGACTCGATGTAACTCAATAAAACAAGATAATTGAGAAACATTGAATGGAAACTATTTTTTTTTCCTTTCACTATTTCATGCATTGCTTGGGTTTCAAAGATTTTATTTATATATATATATATATATATATATATATATATATATATATATATATATATATATAAAGCCTTGGTTAATCTTGGTTTTGCTTCCGCTTGAATTGTTCATTCTGACAAAAGTCAAGCTTAACCTACAGCTGGACCTACAGCTTAACGTGGAAACCGAACCACGCCCCACCACGGGTGGTCAGAAGTTACAAAGTCCTTGCCCGGACTCGATCTCACGACTTCCCGATTAGCAGCCAAGCTTCTTAACCACTAGGCCAACCAGAGTACCCATTCATCTAACAACCTATTTTTCTGGAAGGATGAACGGCTGGGTAAGCTGCGCGTCGAATGCTTTCGCCGGGAATCCAACCAGGGGCCGGTGGATTCGCGGTCAGCGAAATATATATATATATATATATATATATATATATATATGATAAGTTAGTATAATTCTGGTAAAAAAGCCTTAATTACTGTATTATTAATTACTATATATAAAACATCACTAGATAATAATCACTCAAGAGTGCCAGAAGCTGACACAGCGCTCAGGTCAGATGAATACGTCCCATTGCAGTAACTCCTGGATTATTATTAGCGAGCATGGTCGGAATCGAACCCCCGATTTCAGTGTCTTCCCTTCGTTTACAGGGAATGGTGTTATCCACTGACACTTGGGTGCTGGTGACCAAATATTATATTGTGTAATTAAAAGATTTTGTTTATAAAGTTAATGAGAACTGATATATTTTTTCAAATTTAAGAAATTCGGTATTAATGATTCAGTATTAACGTATTATTAGTTATTACTGGTTCAGTATTAATTCAGTATTAATGGTATTAATGGTTAAAAAAACCCTTGATAAGATTACATTAATCTGTCGTTTAAAGTCTTTGAATTCCATTATCTCTCCGCCTCTATCATTGTTTAAATCTGAAATGGCTTTCCGTAAGTTACATAAAGAAGTTATTATTGGCTTTCATGAAATGAGAATATTAATTTTATACCATTATAAAGTTTTTACAGAAACATTTATCCTTGTGAAATATTCCACACACAAAAAGGTAAAAATTTCTTTTAAAAGTATTATCTAAATTAAGATTAGATGGATTATTATTATTATTATTATTATTTATTTTTTTTTCATTTCAGTTTAATCTGAAAAGTTTTGTCATTTTCTTAAAAAAAAGTTAGTTAATAATTTTTCATCTCATTTCTTTATCATTTCTCTTTCGTCAGTTAAATATATTTTTGCTCTACTTTTTTTGAGTTTTAGAATTATGGTGAAAATAATGAACTTTCTCTTCACAAAGAAATTACTTGGACAACAACCAAATACAGGTTGGGGTAACCATTTGGATCTGTTGGCAAGTACAGTGCGTTCGAAAAGTCTCTCCGCAATCAACCAACACTTTAAAAAAGCGTTTGACAAAAAGTGTAGAAGAGTTGCTCAGTGCCTGCAAAATGGTGGAAAACACTTTCAACACATGCTGTAAAATCAAAAGTTATGTAATAAAATCACTAAATCATAGTTGAATGAAGACATTGTAGTTTTTCAATTTCGTATGCGTTTAACATAGCACTGCGGAGAGACTTTTCGAACGCACTGTAGTTAACACCCGTATTCGGTTGTTGTCTAATTTTTAATGCAAAGGAAAGTTCAATATTTTCACCATAATTCAAGAAGGCGAAGAACCTACAGCAATAATTTACCTATCATTTGCATATTACTGAGTTTAAAGAATTCTAAGGATCTTTCAAGTAAATGTGATACCCTACTTCATTAAATACTGTACTGTATTCCAAGAAAAATGGTAGTTGGCATCATAAGTCTCATTACAAAAAATAAATTCTTTCAACAGTTATCAACAGATATGATTTTATTTTAAATATACTGTATAGCCTTATATTTACTGACTTTCGTTTATTTTTGTTGAGTTCGAACGACGGTTCAGGATAGATCTACTGTCAAACCCTCTGCAACATCCTGTTTCATTTGCGGATTTGATAGAGAAGAGAATTGCTTTCCACTTCCATCCATGGCTGGTGAGGGACTTTGCACAAGAAGCTGTCTAGTTGGTTGTTGAATGTATTTTGGTTGGTGTACTGGAGGTTCCTCAGTTCTTTCTGGAGCACGTTAAAGAGTATTTTCCATCTTCGTTTTCATGGGTTCCTCTTCCACACAGCTGAGACAGTACAGAACCGACCTCTTCTCTCATTCCAGTATGTTTCTATTTAATTTCTAAAGTTTGGGACATATCCTTCAAGTATTTTCCATATGTATATTTCATATGTATATTCCATATGTATACTCCATGCTCATGTCTTAATTCTTTCCAAGGAGTAGAGTTTCCGGGTTTTGTAGCCCGAGACCAGTAGTCCTCATCTTTCGTTTCCTCTATCTTAGACATAAAAGCCTTTTGCATGGCTTCTACAGTATATTTGCAGTGTCTCATTTTTTGAATGGGTTTGTGATTACTGAGTAATATTCAATTATTGTTAGGACTAAGGTCTTCCATAATTTTAGCATGATGTTTGTTTTTTCCGCTGTGGAAGCTCCTCTTTGGGTTGTAATGTTTTGTATCGTTTATTCTGTAGCTCTTTGTTTTTACCATATCTTATCAGTTGGAATCTTTCTTCGTTGAACTTCATATTGTTTTCGTCAACCCAATTGAATAAGATTTCAGTGTCATTTCCTATTTATTCTGTCACCTTCATTTTATATTTCCTTGCATATCTTTGTGTCATCCGCGAGACACGATACGATATTGTCATTAATATCTGCATCAATATCTGCAATCATTATATACAGGGTGCTTCAAAAATGTTACTACTTAGTGCTACATTAGCGCCATATAAGTGGTAACGTTTTTTTGAAGCACCCTATATATATATTGGTTTTGATAACATTGGTCTTGCTTCCGCACGAATTGTTTATTCTGACGAAGTTCAAGCCTGTTCTATTATAAAACACTAGAGCAGTTAGAGCAATTTCTTAGACCTTATCTCTGCAAGAAGCTTTTCTTGATATCAATAAAACTTTCCATTAAATAAATCATTTTATTATTTTATTATTTAATTATAATTATAAAACATCCAGTTTAAGAAAGTCTAAACAAAAATGACCATGCTTATAAAACTCAAAATAAGTTTGCCGTTACACTCAAAATAAAACCTAAATTTAGAACTTATAACTTCTTTTTGAGGGTGCATTCTAGAAGAAGATTTTCCTTCTTTTGGGTACCAAAACTTCTTCTTGTCAGATGATATAATAACTTTTTAATGAAACATAACTTCTTTAGATAGAAGAAATAGTCTTCAAACCTTCTTTTTTTTTAGTGATTTGAACCAATAGAAGATAATATTTCTTTGTAAAGAAGATTGTGGGAAGTCTTTGTTTTGTGTGTTGGGAGATCGGGGGTATTATCTTTGTTTTATAAGGGAAGGAAAAAACAGAATAATCTTTAATACAGGAAATGTTTACGGTCATTTTGAAGTATAATTTGCTACTGTGGGAAAGAAACGGAGCTGGATTCTAGTTTTTATGAGGGTTATGAGCCAACACGAATTAAAACAAAAAAATAATAATAATAATTTGGGGGAGATGGCACTTATACGAGGAGATGGCACTTATGCGAGGTTTTGAATTATTACCATTTATATATACATATGTAACCTTGGTTAATTTTTGGTTTTGCTTCCGCCCGAATTGTTCATTCTGACGAAGGTCAAGCTTATCACTCCACCTTAGACCTACAGTTTAATGGGCGGTCAGAAATTACAAAGTTTTCGCCCGGACTCCATCTCACGACGACCTCTCGATCAGGCCAGCGTCTTAAACACTAGGCTACTAGGGTACTCATTTAACTACCAACCAGTTTTTATTATGTGGGAGGATGAAGAGCTGGGGTTTGCTGCGCGCCGCCTGCCGTCACTGGGTGTCGATCCCGAGTCCGGTGGATTCGTAGTCAGTGATGCTAACCACTACACCAACAAGGCGCATATATATATATAAATATAGGGGATGAATTTCACTACCCCTGACGAGGTGTACTGTTGAATACACGAAAAACTTTGCAATCATTTTTTCTTTTTCCTTGTGTGTTTGCATAAGGGGTAGAGAGAGAGAGAGAGAGAGAGAGAGAGAGAGAGAGAGAGAGAGAGAAAGGAAGACAAACATACACTCAGTTTATATATATTTAACTGTTTAAAAATAGTCCAGACGCATTTCCTTTAAACAGACTTTGCCTTCAAGAAGAATGGTGACATTTGTCTGAGCCCTCTTTTTTTAAATATTATTTTTACTTCCTCATAATTAATAGTGCAACACGTCTGGAAACGAAATCCTCTCCTCTTCTCCCAGTTTCGCCTCTTAAACATCATGAAGCTCTCTTGATTAACTGTTAAACCAACACGAGACAGGGAAACAAATGTTATTCGTTTCTCGTCTGTTATAATCCTTAGTATTATCTGTTTCGTGATTTTCAGGACATTAGTTTGAAAAATTATAGGTCTACACACTAATTAATCTTATGCATAACTCATGCTTACCAAATCCTTAAAATGTTTTGGTCAGTAACTCTGACGTAACTTACGTGAAACTTTACTAAACGTAACTTTTATCCGTAACGTTGCCGTAATCTTTTTGTTAGTAACTTTGACGTAACTTAGGCGAAACTTTACTAAATGTAAATTTCCTTAATTTTGCTATTTTTTTTTTTTTATCAGTAATATTCATTTAGCTTTTGGACGTGATTTTCTCGTAACAAAGTTATACTTCAAATAAGCGATATTTTTCTAAGAAAACTGAGCCGATGCACAAAACGGTAAATAAGATAATTAATAAATACAAACGACATAATCAATACTTAAAAATAAATAAAAATAATTAAAACAAAACAATAATGATGATGATGATGATAACGAGAAATGTCTGCAATTTACACTGACGAAACTTGCATAAAACAAAAAGCGGATTTAAGTATTCTTTGAATTTTGATAACATACAACATGGTTGCTTTTAGTGCTGATGAACTACCTACAGAGGCCTCGTTAGTATATTGAACCCACCCCCTATGTACTTGGCAATGCTGATGCGAGCTGCTCGTATCCTGAAATTGACTAATGAATGGAATGATATTCGGTGCTACTATAGCGTGATTCCTACCTCGATTCGGCGGTCTACCTTTTAATTATAGCTTCTTACCTTGTTTACTAATTGCTTGTTTACATTCCAATGTCCATCGCCCTTGACGAGTGGTTAGGTTTAGTCATGATATTTTCGTTAGTTTTAACGAAAATATCGTGACTAAACCTAACCAATCGTAGGTAGACCACATACTATAGTAGCACCGAAACTATTTTTTACATAAATAAAATTGAATAACAAATAGCATTTTATATTCATTATATTTTCATTTATACCTTGGATAGGAATCACACTCTACAGTACTGTAGTTTCGAACCAAAACGGGTAGGAATCACCCTATAGTATCGAAGTCACCGGTAGGAATCACGCTATAGTAGCACCTGATATTCTTTGTAAAATATGCAACTTTTCATTTTACTTCCGCTTAAGCTGAAATTACTTATATATATATATATATATATATTATATATATATATATATATATATATATATATATATATAATATATATATATATATATAGGGTGGGCCGAAAGTCTGGATCCATAGGAAAATATTTATTTTAATACATAAATTACAACAAATGGTAAATACTTAAAATGAATATCAACTTTAACTCGTAAATGCGTATCCGTGATACTGTACAGTGGTTCGTACTCCAGTATAAACAACAAATTATAACAAATGCTCAAATTGGCGGCCTCTGACATCGAGACACTTAGGGATGGAATTTATGATTTTTAATAATTCTTCGAATTGACGTTCTAGAGATGCGTGTTTCATTTGATAATTAATCTTCTTGTTGACTTTACTGGACTATTCGTTAAAGTTTCACATACCATTGCAGAGGTATTTTCATCAGTTGCAGTTTTTGGACGACCAGAACGCCGTCGATCATGTACACTTCCTGTTTCTTTGAAACGTTTAAACAACTTGCCAACAGTCGCATGTGTTACTGGATGCTTATCAGGATGATTCTATTGAATTCGGTAGCAACTTCTCTGTGTGTAGCGCCCTGTCTTGCGTACATGAGCACAAGTTCTACCCGGTCTTCTGTTGTTAGATTCGAAGCCATTTCTGGGCTGAAATACAAAAAGTATTTGAGTATTTATACTGGAGTACGAACTACTGTACAGTATCACGGATACGCATTTACGAGTTAACGTTGATATTCATTTTAAGTATTTACCATTTGTTGTAATTTATGTATTAAAATAAATATTTTCCTATGGATCCAGACTTTCGGCCCACCCTGTATATATATATATATATATATATATATATATATATATATATATAATGCAAACCTTCTGAATATACAAAAGGCCTTGGAATCATTTTTCTTTTTCCTTGTGGGTTTGCATCATTCGTTCATTTCATATGTTTAATTGTGAAATTCATCATATATATATATATATATATATATATATATACTGTGTGTGTGTGTGTGTGTGTGTGTGTGTGTGTATATGTATATATATATATATATATATATAAAATTTTTAAATTAAAAAATGTTTACATACATATATTCTGTTCGACTCTTTTAAACATATTCAAGGGAGATACGTCGTGGCTACGTCACAACTATGCTCCCCGTTAGATTGGCGAGGTTAAGCGACATTCAGTCTGTTCAGTCGTTGGATGGGTGACTTTTCTTTGCGTTCAGATAATGTAGCGACCCTCAGATGGTTAGGATCCCGCTTAAAGCTGTAGGATCCTTTCATCACGTGATCTTTGCTGTTACGATGGCGGTTAAGCAACTCAAAACATCATTATTATTATTATTATTATTATTATTATTATTAACGAGATCAAGGCTCATACGTTTCTCCTATGAGTTACTTTTCAATATTTTTAGAGATTTAACAAGTTCAATATAATGTTCCCGTATGACCATTAAATTATTGAATGTAAATGAAAAAATTACAACTCAGAACTTTATTTATGAAATAGTCAATAATATTTCTGGAGCAAGTGTAATTTACGTCCCCCTGACGCAAAAGGGGACACAAACTACACTAGGATCTTTAGGAGACATTTTTAAACGAATCCATCAAATAAAACGTTAAAACTAACGAAAATATTACGACTTAAGCTAACCAATCGTCAATTTATATATATATATATATATATGACTATTGGTTAGGTTAAGTCGTAATATTTTCGTTAGTTTTAACATTTTATTCGATGGATTCATTTAAAAATGTCTCCTAAGGATCCTAGTGTAGTTTGTGTCCCTTTTTGCGTCAGGGGGACGTAAACTACACTAACCTAACAAACCTAACTAACAAACCTAACCTAACAAACCTAACCTAACAGACTACTATGAAGACTATGATTTCTTCCATATAAACGTAACTTTTATATATGTGTATAAATAATATATATATATATATTATATATATATATATATTATATATATATATATATACATTTTAACTGCAAACAACACACAGTACAATTAATGTAAAGAACGACGCTTGTGTGGAAGAGCGTTCCGCACAAGATGAGGAGGGAGAACGAACAAATGAAAAATGAGGTACCACCCAGTAATCGAACCCGGGATCATCCGATTGCAGGTCAGATATGCTATCCACTACACCATGGACCTCGATCAATCAGAAGTCGTAATTCTCCTACATACGAGCAGAAACCAATGCCCTGAGGGGGCACCTTCGCATTGGTTTCTGCTCGTATGTAGGAGAATTACGACTTCTGATTGATCGAGGTCCATGGTGTACTGGATAGCATATCTGACCGGCAATCGGATGATCCCGGGTTCGATTCCCGGGTGGTACTTCATTTTTCATTTGTTCGTTCTCCCTCTTCATCTTGTGCGGAACGCTCTTCTACACAAGCGTCGTTCTTTACAATAATATATATATATATATATATATACACAAGCGTCGTTCTTTACAATAATATATATATATATGTGATCAGTCTTTCCTTGTGAACAGACGTGTTTTATCGAGTGTCCAGTGTTATCAATTGAATAAGTGGTTTTCGTTGAAGTGTTTTAAAAAAAAATAGTGTTCGGTGCATTCATAACTAAATTACTTCGTGCTACTAATCATTCAAACGAATATATTTCATTTATTGACGTTATTCAATACTATATTATTTGATCAAACCAAGGCTACTGCACGTGGCTTGCCTTGTTTGTTTTTCAAATCTATCAGAAAACGTGGAGACATAAGGTTCATTTTTCCTTCTTTCGAGAGGTCAGGTAGAGTGTGGTACACACCGTGTGAAGAAAAGGAAAAAAGTCGGGTCGAATCGCGGACAGATAAGTGTTACAAATACTCTTCTTTTACAGATCTTTTGTCGGTAGCTTAATTCTATATAGATTTAGTATAAATTTTTGTTACAAGAACCTGTTTCTGCGTTTCAAAAACGCGGTAGACCTACGTTATAATTTATTAATTTCCAAACGCTCGTTTTTTGTTTTTTGTTGTTTAACTAACTAAAAGCATGGCACCCCCGTCAAGTACTTGCAGTCGCTGTGAAGGGAAATTTGCCGCTTACGCGTTTACAATGGCTAATAATAATGAACAGTTAGTTTGCAGGTGGTGCTCAAACTTGGAAGTGCTGAGGAACGAGTTAGAACGTGAGAAGGAGGACAGAGTAAGGCTTCAAGAAAGGGTGATGCTCCTGACGGCAAAATTAGAATCCCTTGAGACTCCAGTTACGACCCCTCCTGCCTCAGTTTTTACTAATAATATAAATAGTATTAATAGCCCTCTCTCTTCTCCTAGTCCCCAACCCTTCGTTCGAGTGCGTAATGGAGCCCCATTGAGAAAACCTAAGATATGTCTACCGGTAATAACAAACAATAAGTTTTCTGTTTTAGGTTTCGATGATGCTGATGAACCGGAAATACGACTCGTTGGCGATTCCATTGTTCGAGGGCAGCTCGAGGAATTCTGTGGGAGAAACCCTCGTCGTAGGCACCGTTACTGCTATCCTGGTGCAAGGGTGGAGGATATAACTAATAGTGTTGACCAATTTACAGACGGTACCTCCGAGAACACAACGTATGTTATTCATGTCGGTACTAATAACGTTTTAAATTCTAGATCGGAAGAACTGCTGGCTAGGTACAGGGACTTACTAGAGCGATTAAAGGAAAAAACTAATAAGATTGTTTTAACAGGTATACTTCCTCGAATTATCCATCGTAACGATTTCTACAGCAAGGCGACCTATATTAACAATAACCTAAAGTCTCTTTGCCAACAGGAAGGAGTGCATTTTGCGAATTTTTGGAACAGTTTCTACGGCAGGAGGGACTTGTTCCTCGAGATGGGACTTCATCTTAATGACGTTGGAGCTGCGCGTTTAGGAAGACTATTTCATAATACTGTCTCTTCTTTTCAGGCTGCCGTAACTCGAACGGTCCCAGCGTAAATTCCATAAATTTCCACTGCGCTCGCTAAGGTGTCGCAATTACAAACAATTTGAAGGTTCTATTCTTAAATGCTCGTAGCCTACGAAATAAAAGAAACAAATTTTTTTCTTTAATTGCATGTAAAGACTATGATATAATTGCGATAAATGAATCGTGGCTTAGCACTGAAACTCGCGACTTTGTAGGGGAGTATCAAATTAAAGGTTATAGACTTTTTGTTAAAAACAGAATAGGTAGGCGAGGAGGCGGTGTTATGTTGTATATCAAAGATAATATAGCGAACGTTATAGAAGTAAAGCACACAATTCCAGAACCGATAGATTCGACTATAGCAGAACTTAAATTGAACGATTTCAAACTACTTGTTGCGGTTATATATAGGCCCCCTAATCAAACAGCTGATACGGACGAAGCGTTATATCGTGAACTAAAGAGAATAATCGGTAGTGAGCAGGCTTTAGTTATGGGTGACTTTAATTGCGCTAACGTAAATTACGATACAATGCAGGGAGACGCTGAAGATAATCGTCTAGTTAATTTTCTCGAGGATAGCTTTCTTATTCAAAAGGTTGGGGAACCTACGAGGTTGGACAGTATTTTAGATTTAGTAATAACTACAGATGATAGGCTAATTACTGATCTTCAAATAATAGAACCGTTAAGCAATAGCGATCACAATATGGTAGAGTTTGTCCTCTCAGTAAGTCACTCGAAACCAGCTAACTCGACTAAAATTCCTAACTTCCAGCACGCAGACTTTAGTAAATTTCGAAATAAATTGTCACACGTCAATTGGGAAAACGTAATGGGGAACTCCAACGCAAAACTAATGTGGGAATCGTTCGAAACAGTATTTAGGACTATAAATGAGGAATGTGTACCGTACAAAATTAAGCGTGCGAAAGTAAACAACAAGCCCATGTGGTTTACTTCTAGAGTAGGAGACATTATAAAGAGTAGAGATAGGGCTTATAGGCTACATAAGCGCGATAAAGACAATTTGTGGTTACGAAACAACTACATATCTCTAAGACGTGAAGCGAAAAGTGTAATAAAAAAGTCCAAGCGCGAATTTGAAATCTCCATAGCTCGTGACGATAAAGAAAACCCCAAGCGATTCTTTCAATACGTCAATAATAGAAATCCAGTAAAAAGCGTCTTGGGGCCTTTGAAAAATGTAAACGGAGATCTAGTTTCTGTAAACAAGGAAATGGCTACCTTGCTAAACGAATTTTTTACGTCAGTTTTTACTATAGAAGATGTAACGAATATCCCTACGGTCATAGACATAATACCTTTTGATAATGGTAATATTTTGGATAATATAGTGGTAAGTGAAGGGGAGGTAATGCGCTATATTGATAAAATGAAAATGCGTAAATCACCGGGGTCGGATTCCATATATCCCATACAACTAAAAGAATTAAAAGATAGCATTGTTGTGCCGTTAACAAAGATTTTTAATGCAATGCGTCTATTTCTGAGGGGTGCGTACCAGATAATTTCAAGTTAGCAAACATAACACATCTTTAAGAAAGGCGATAAAGGTGCAGCGGGAAATTATAGGCCAATCAGTTTAACGTCTGTTGTAGGTAAGCTACTGGAATCAATAATTAGGGATCGTATAGTCGAACACTTAGAATTACATAAACTAGTTAGAAATACGCAGCACGGTTTTAGGCGAAACAAATCTTGCTTAACTAATCTTTTAGAATTTTTCCAAAGCGTGGTTGAAGTTTACGATAGACATCGGGCGGTTGATGTAATGTATTTAGATTTTCAAAAAGCGTTTGACACCGTGCCGCACAAAAGACTCATTGAAAAAACTAAGGCTCATGGAATCAGGGGTGTAGTAATAAATTGGCTAGAAGAGTGGTTGCGAGGCAGGAAACAGAGGGTGGTCGTTGATGGAGCGGAGTCGTGTTGGGCTAATGTAGCGATTGGCGTTCGTCAGGGTTCTGTATTTGGCCCCTTGCTTTTTCTTATATACAGTGGTGGGCACCGTTCACCAAAAAGTTAACTTCGATAAGGATAATCCGTTAACCCCAATTTTTAACTCCGACAACGATAATCCGATAATTTTACTACAACGTTAACGGAAGTTAACGGAAGTTAACGATAATCCGTTAACGATAACTATTTCTTTAATAACACTTAAAAAAATCAAGGAAAAAAGCTTTAAAACCCATAGAAAATGTTTATTTATGCAAAATCCAACAATAAATAGGTATTTAACTGTTTTTTATCAAGTTTTGCACTTTTTTGCTTAATAACTTTTTTTTTTATTTTTAATAAAAAATGTACTGATTACATGTTTTGAAACCCGTTACCCTTGTAACCATTAACTAAATTTTAATTTACCAGAGAATTATTATGGCGGGAACTGAAAGGTAAAATTAAATTTTAGGCACATTTATTAAAGACTATGACACAATGTGCTGGTTGCCCTTCAGAAAGACCAACTTCTCAAAGTTAGGCCCAACTGCCAGTCTTGACCTCTTGGGCCTCAGGATGTCCTTGCCGAGAGAGAAGAGCCGTTCCACTGCGGCAGAGGACGGAATTGGCGTATTGTACTTCAGGAAGAGGTTGATGAAGATCTGTGAATTTTCAATAGAAGTAATTTTTCTCTATGTAATTATTTTATCTACAAAATATTTTATCTATGAATTATTTAGTCGATAAAATAAAAATACTTTGTCCATTAATTATTTTGTCTATAAAATATTTTGTCTATGTAATATACGCAATTGTTATTTAATTCGACGACAGTATTACAATCAGTGAATAAAAACTATTATTCAAATTTTACATACTATATATACTTTTTTAGAGATTTACTAACGCAGTGTAAAAATACTTATTCATTAGTCATTACTATAAATTAATTTTTCTCAACCGTACATTTTACCATACGTATCTCCATACGTATTAATATATATAATATTATAGGACTTTTACTAACGTTAAAAGAACCTTCTTACCTTCAATAAAAAGCGCACAACCTCCCTTGCGAGATCTGGAAGCAGACTGAAGTTATGGCGGTTTGAATTCATTCGCGGAGCGGTGATCTTCCGTGAATGACTCCTCGCAGTTAACGTGTTAACGGACTTTAACAGACTAAATATCGAGTTATCGGAAGTTAACTGTTCCGATAACGATAAATGGAAATTAACTTCCGTTAATAGTCCGTTAAAAAAAGTTAACTTCGTTAATTAACTGTTATCGGATTAACGCTTTAGTGCCCAACACTGCTTATATATATTAACGATTTAGATGTCGGCCTAGTCAGTACAGTTTCAAAGTTTGCGGATGACACGAAGCTGGGTGTTTTGGTGGTGTGATGGGGGTGTTTAGAGGTAAAATCCAGGAAGATCTGAATAAAATCGTTGATTGGTCAGTCACATGGCAAATGAGATTTAACGTCGATAAGTGCAAAATTTTGCATATAGGTTCGCGTAACGGTAATTTTGCGTATAGTATGTCAGGGAAAGAGTTAACAAGCGTAGAGCAGGAAAAAGATTTAGGAGTTATAGTCACTGGTGATTTAAAAGTAGCGAAACAAAGTACAGCAGCGGTCAATAAGGCGAACAAAGTGTTAGGTTTTATAGCTCGAAATTTTGAGTACAAATCGCGCGATATTATAGTTCCTCTTTATAAATCATTAGTTAGACCCCATTTGGAGTACGCGGTCCAATTTTGGAATCCGTATGCGCAAAGATATAGACAAAATCGAAAGAGTTCAAAGACGAGCAACTAAGATGATTCCGTCGCTTAGGTCAAAGTCGTACGAGGATAGGCTTAAGGAGTTAAAATTGACAACACTCGAGACAGGAGGTTAAGGGGTGATCTAATCCAGGTTTTCAAAATTATGAATGGGTTCGATAACGTAGATAGAGATAGCTTTTTCGAAATATCTCAATATAATAGGACTAGAAATAACGGGTGTAAGTTGACAAGTAGAAGGTTCGAGACAGCAGTTGCAAAAACTTTTTTACGCATAGAATAGTAAATAGCTGGAATAGTTTGCCGGTAGAAGTAATTAGTAGCACGTCTATAAACATGTTTAAAAATCGATTAGACGCATATGTTGATAGAGGGTATAGTTTAAGGTAGTAAAATTAAGGCTTTGTGGGGATAGATCCCACAGCTCAACACAAGTGTTGTGGGATATAGGGAGGCAGCGTCTTGGGTTAGGGGATACTCTCTGTCCTTACACCCCATTTAAAGAGATTCCTCTGCCGAGCGGTGCCCCCCATAGTACTGTGAGGTATTGAAAAACTCATGATCTTCACTTGCCCCACAAACACCTTTAAATGGGAGACCCAAAATGGGTGCACACACATTTCTACATTACTGTACAGTCTTTACAGCCACACCTACACTTTTCTCCTAAGTATATATATTGTAATGTATATGGTTGTAAATTTTGACTTGGTCCGCAATCGATATGGACCGTGACTTATTCGTGGTTGATGGATACCGTAATGAAATTGACTGGATTCTTTGGATCTGATATATTTGCATGTCTTATAAATAGATATAGAGTGTAACATATTTGTGGATAGTAGTCTATTATGACTTGATCCTCTGGATCCAGAGATTCTATCTTTAGTTTTAAATCGATAACACTAGGCAACAAAGATTTTGTTACAGAAGACCAAATAGGTGCTCCTAGCTAATTTCGGTATGCTGATTTCAAATCTATAATTAGATTTTTTCTATCACGTCTAGATTTTGTGTAAAATGCAAATCACTTTTAGTAAAATTTTCTACCACGTCCAGATTTTGGTTTTAATCGGCTTAATGCCAGTAATATGAAACTTGCTTTTCAAGGTTAAAGCAATTTTTTTTGCCAACTATATACAAATTCGAACAATTTTGATAAATAAAATTTATCCCGAGTTGGCAACACTGAGTCAAGAGCATAGTAACGGGCAACGGCCCAACGGTCAGTCGCTACGTGTCAAGCAGAACGGTTGTTGAAGCTCTCTGCTGATGAGCAAGTGACAGGTTGTGGTGACTTGTGTGTTTTTATAGCATTTGTTTTGTACTACGGTGTGTATTTCTTTTTATTTTGCACATCGTAATAATTACTTTCTACGTTTTTTCAGATATTGTATGGTAATTCAAAATGGCATCAAATAGACGTGCTTGTGTAAATCACCCAGACAACTTCTGCTTTGTCTGTGGACAATATACACCTAAGCCACAACGTAGAAACATAACAACAAAGATTAAACTTGCCTACAAGTGTTATTTTGACTAAGTTAGGAGACCAACAGAGGGACTGGGCACCACATATTTGCTGTGCACAGTGCAATGCAATGTTAATAGCTTGGATGAATGGTAAAAGAAAAGCTATGCCGTTCTCAGTCCCCATGGTTTGGCGTGAGCCGAAAAATCACTTCAATGATTGTTATTTTTGTTTGACAAAGATTGCTGGTTTCACAAAGAAAAACAAATCAAAGATCACGTACCCAAACTGCGAATCAGCAATGAAACCAGTACCACATGATGAAACAAATCCACCACCAGTTCCACCAGCAACGATAACAGACAGCAGTTCATCTGAAGATTCTGCTAGTGATATAGAAACAGGGAAAGATGGCATATATGTTCCAGATGCAAATATTTCCCCACATTTGTTAAGTCAAGCGGAGTTAAATGACTTAGTGCGCGATTTGGAATTACCAAAAGAAAAGGCAGAGTTGCTTGGTTCAAGACTTCAAGAATTTAATCTTCTCCAACCAAACACCAAAGTTTCCCATTTCCGCCATCGCCATTTGCAGTTTTCATCATTTTACTTACAGGAAGAAAACGTTTGTTTCTGCCACGATATCAGTGGTCTGATGCAAGGGATTGGCTGTCGCTATGATCCAAAAGAATGGAGACTGTTCATTGACTCTAGTAAAGCTAGCCTTAAAGCTGTATTACTGCACAACGGCAATGAAAAACCTTCAATACCTGTAGCACATGCCACTGGCCTTAATGAGACTTATGAATCGATGAAACTGCTGCTAAGACTCATCAAATATAAGGACCACACATGGAATATTTGTGGCGACCTTAAAGTTGTATCATTACTTCTTGGGTTACAGTTGGGCTACACAAAGCATATGTGCTTTTTGTGTCTATGGAACAGCAGAGATGACAAGAACCACTACAAAAAACATGATTGGCCATCTAGAACTGAACATGTTGTTGGTAAATACAATGTGAAACACCCAGCACTTATTGACCCTCAGAAAGTACATCTTCCACCACTTCACATTAAACTTGGCCTTATGAAAAATTTCGTGAAGGGTATGGATCATCAAGGTAGTGGTTTCCAATATTTAAAGGATAAATTCAAAGGAATATTGACAGATGCTAAGCTAGAAGCTGGAGTTTTCACTGGACCACAGATCCGCAGTGTCATCCACGACTCATCGTTTCCATCTAACCTAAATGAGAATGAACTAGGAGCATGGACATCTTTCGTTGAAGTTGTCAAAAATTTTCTTGGAAACCACAAAGCTGAAAACCACCGTAAACTCGTAGAAAACATGCTTAAATCTTATGAAATAATGGGATGCAGAATGTCTTTGAAAATTCATTTTTTACATTCTCATCTTGACTTCTTCCCGGCCAACCTTGGGGCTGTAAGTGACGAGCATGGTGAGCGCTTCCACCAACAGATCTCAGTTATGGAAAACAGATACCAAGGTAATTTCAACCCAAATATGATGGGAGATTATTGTTGGTTCCTGCAGAAGGAGAGCTCGTCATCCTACAAGCGACAAAGGAAGAGGACACACCAAAGTTTCACTTAAGAACAGGAATTTGCCTTTCAGTAGTAACAACAAAATACTAACGCGCTTTGGGTGGATGGTTGGGCGCAGGGGTGGTAACTCCGCCAGCGGAATTCCGCTGTCTGTCTTAAGCCAGAATAAAGGAGGAAAGACATCCCTGTTCACTAATTATTTAAGTATGCTTAACATAAAACGTGGCACGGAAAAGTAGCTTAGACGGCTTTCGTAATAGAAGCGGGTGAGAAAAAAAATGAAAAATAGGGGTTTTCGGTTACACAAAATCTGGACGTGATAGAGAAATTTTGATATCAGATCTGAAATCAGCATCAGCGCTTTAGTAGGAATCAGTAGTTCACGTGTCTGTAACAAAAAAAAGTTGAAATTTGTTGCCTAGTGTAATTAGTTTTAAATGATATATTAGTTTTCTAAAAATTGGTCGTTGCCAATGTACAGGCAGTTTTTACATAAATTTCTTATGTTCTTGTGGTTCGGAACCCACGTAAAATTGTAGGTCCCCTCCGCCACCACGGAGGACATACACAATTACGAACACAGTTAGGTAGACCAGCCATGAGTGGATCCTAGGGTCTTTGTTGGTCTGAAACATTATAACATTATAACATATATATATATATATATATACAATATTATATATCTATATATATATATATATATATATATATATATATATATATATATATATATACTATATACGTATATATATATATATATAGGTGCTACTATAGCGTGGGGTCTACAAAGATATTTACACTATAGCATGCGGTCTACAACATATTTACAAATTCAATTACATCAAAACAAAAAATTTAAAGGACAAATAAAACAAACAATTCATTCTATGAGATATAATGCCTGGTTAAGTTAATTGAATGCCCAGTTAGGTCAACTGTATGCCCTTGACGATTGGTTAAGTTAAGTTGTGATATTTTCATTAAAACTAACGAAAATATCACTACTTAAACTAACCAACTGTTCGACTTTCTTAAGCTATGTTATATACAAAACTGACAACACTTTGTAATAGGTAACTTATTATAATGTACGCCATAATGAACCAGCTTTAAATTAGTTTCTAAAGAGCAGTTATCCCGTGCACCACCCACTCCTTCTGTAATGAATATTCAGAAATAATTGATACATCCTTTTAAGCGGCTTTATTATTTTATCTTACGCCAGGCAGTTCAAACTTTTATCGTTAGACAGGGTCAACACAAAAGTAAGACATTTTTGTAATTACTTCGGATCTCCTGAAGAGCAGGGCCCCCAGCCTTCTTTAGTTAGCTTTATAAAGCTAACTAACGAAAATATAACGACCTAACCTAACCAATCGTCAAGGGCGTACAGTTGACCTAACGATTGGTTAGGTTAGGTCGTGATATTTTCGTTAGTTAGCCTTATAAGGCTAACTAAAGAAGGCTGGGGGCCCTAATCTTCAGGTGATCCATTACTTCTAATCACAAAATATAATCAGCAAAACATCTCTACTGTTATTTTATTCCAATTAGTCTTAGTTTTATTATCAAAAAAATAAGTTACGAGACACTATAAGTTACGGACCTTTTCCAGTTTGTGTACCGTTTTTTCATATAATTTATTTTTGAGAATATTTTTGTTAAAACTAACGAAAATATCACGACTTAACCTAACCAATTATCAAGAGCGTACAGTTGATCTATTAGTAAATAGTAAATACTATTCCAGAAACAAACAATGTTATAATTAATAATAGATCAACTGTACGCCCTTGATAATTGGTTAGGTTAAGTCGTGATATTTTCGTTAGTTTTAACAAAAATATTCTCAAAAATAAATTATATGAAAAACGGTACACAAACTGGAAAAGGTCCTAAGTTATGTTTATATGGAAGAACTCATAGTCTTCATAGTAGTTTAAACGTTACGCTTAATTTACACAATTAAGAAGAATAAAACCCAAAGAATATAGAGTTACGAAACAAAATAATAGCGAAGGATCTTACTCTTCTGCAAATTGTAAAAGTTATGCTAATGTTACGTAATAATTTCAGTGTTCCATAAGAGTTACGTTAAAATGTATAACTGATGTCCTATTTACATTAAAAAAATATTTTAGTTTATTTAAGTTCCCTGTATAATAGACCAAGCGTTTCTCATATATTCTTTCATCCAATCTCTTTTTTTCATATAAATATCTTTATTTACTTATTCTGGCTTTCTGAGGTATTTCGTGTCGCTTTCGTAATATTTCTTTTGGACTGAAGATGCAATGCAATACTTTTTATATGAACTGGATTTGTTTGAGAACATTCTCTTTTAAACCCGTTACGCAGCTGACGTCTCACTAATGGCTTCATTTTTTTATAGATTAAAACTAATCCTCAGTTATTTTCGGAGACTCATCGTAAAATATCACATTTGAAAACCGCAATTCGTAGTCGTTTGGAGGTAATAATAAAGGACAAAGGACAAAGGACAAAGGAACGGCACATATTGAAGTTTTATTGGTAGACGTTTCGGAAAAATTAATTTCCATCATCAGTGCTAAAAAGTTAAAAAAGGACGGACAGATGTACGTAATGTATAAAAAATAATTAAATATAATGAACAAAGATATACAAAAACATGCTGAGATAATAAAAATACATAATTATAATATATGACTTGATTAACTACAGTATAATGAAACAAATGATGTATAAAAGGCCAATAAAGGATAAAGAGACAGTTAAGATATAGAAATGGTTAAAATAGGGTTGACAAAAGTATAAGGTAACAATAAATGTATAAGTTGACTTATAAGGTTCTGTAGGAGGGTGTGATTAGGAATTGGGAGGGAAGTGACAATTGGATGAATGTTGAATAGTAGAAATATTAATTTCGAAACGATTTATTCAGGGATTAAGATGAATGGTTGTGGGTTTCCAGTGGTGAGGTGGGAGAGTTTATCTGGTTATACTTAGGTTAAAGGCAGAACTGTAGTCGTTTAGTGTTGGTTTTGTACTAAAAATATGTAGGGATTCGAGGATGCGGAGGTCGGTGGGTTGGTGTGCGGAGTCAATAATTATGAAACTGGTGGGGGTAGTTGTGGAGATAAGAATGACCCTTTATAGCTGATTTAGATGGTTTATTTAAAGGTTACGAGGTTCTGGCAGAAATACCGCGGTGTTTGTCCACTCTTGTTTGATAATGGCGAAAGGTGCTGCCAATATAATTTGCTTTGCAGCGAATACAATTGAACGAGTAAATTGTGAACGAAATAAGGGGTTGAGGGTTATTTCTTTATGAATGAAATATGATTTAATACTATTGTTATCAGTGAATACAGATTGAAAGTAAATTTGGGGACAGAGAGGGGTGAGTAGGCGGCGAAATTCTGTATGTATTTTGTAGTTGATGCAGTCGTAAAAGGGGAACAAAAAGTACTATACGTCTTTTTTAACGGTGGGGACTTTGAAGGGGAGTTGATAAATATAGTGAAGAAAATTTCAGAGTAGAGATTGTAATATTGTTTGGGAAAAAGTGTTATTGATACTGAAATTTTGGATGAATTCGATTTCATTGTGGAAAGATAAGTAGGAGGAACAGGGTTGATAAGCACAGTGGATTAGGATTTTGATGCTATTAATTTTATATACCTAGGCCTGTGTATGTACATAATAAAAATTTGGTAATTTAAAGTCTAGGCCTAAGGATTTGGTAAGTTAAAGTCTAACCCTAAGCCGTCTTTCATTGATACTTAATCTTAAGATAAATTATTTTAAACACTGTTTACCATCATGTATACTGTATAATCATGTATTTTTATTATCTCACCATATTTTTGTATATCTTTGTTCATTATATTTAATTATTTGTGTTCATACATTAAATCTGTTCCTCCTTTTTTTTAACTTTTTAGCACTGATGGTGGAAATTAATTTGTCCGAAACTTCTGCCAATAAAACTTTAATACGCACAATTTCTTCGTCCTCTTATTTCTCACCCTATATATATATATATATATATATATATATATATATATATATATATATATATATATATATACACACACCTTTCAAATGTTCCTTGCGATGAATCCTCATTTCACGAAGGTCAAGCTTGTTGCCGCTGATATATATATATATATATATATATATATATATATATATATATATATAGGCCTATATAGGATGGTCCACAGTGATGTATCACATTTTATAATGTTAATTTGTAACTAATGCATGGTTTATCTTGTTTTTCAGGTGACATAAAAAATAGATCTGCAGTGTTGTTCAACGAAATTTCGACAATGTTCGACAGTTTTTCTATCCAACAGCAGATATTCATTTCAGAAACGTATTTGGCCACAAAATCATTTGTTGCCACTAAGACACAACTCCAAAAGGAATTTCAAAATGCAAGAATACCTCGGCATAAAAGGATCCAACGTATTGCAGAGAAGTTTCGAAGTAAGTGCTGGGAATGTTTGTGACCAGATAAAGGGACACAGTGGCCCGAGATTTACTGCAAGGACACCTGACAAGATCCAGGCTGTAAGACGAGAATTGCAATCATTGTCCAGAAAGTCGACATGTAGGCTTTCTCAGGTGGTTGGAAGTCCTCGAACAACCTTGAGAAGAATTATTGACAATAATCTGAAGTTGTATCCTTATAAAGTGCAGTTATTACAAAGTCAAACTGATAGGAACCCAAGGCTTGAGTTTTATGAGAACATTTTCCAGCGAATAGAAAATGAACCAGACTTCTTAGACAATGTTGTCTTTAGTGACGAGACTTATGTAGAATATGAGGTTTTGGGCAGATTCCCAACCACACAAACATGTTGCACCACCGATGCCTGTTGAGAAAGTAACAGTTTGGTGCTCTATCGGACGTAAAGGTATCGTTGGACCTTTCTTCTATGAAAACAAAGCAGGTCAATCTGTGACAATCAACACTGAACGATACACGGACATGTTGAAAAAGAAATTATTCCGGCACTGTGAAAAGGGAGAGATGTGGACATGAACGCAGTAATTTTTCAGCAAAATGGTGCACCCACTCACACATCAAACGCAGTACTAGAATTTCTGAGACGACACTTTCCGAGGGGTCGGCTTATTCCGCGGCGTACAGAAAATTCATGGCCACCATACTCTCCCGATTTGTCTCCCATTCACTACTATCTCTGGGGGTATCTGAAGTCGAAAGTTTACGAGAACAACTCTCATACATTGCAAGACTCGAAGAACAACATTAGAAGGGAGATCAGACTCATCCCAGCAGATGTTCTTGGCAGAACGATCGAGAACTCCATCGTCTGCGTAGCTACTGTCATCCAAAAGAACTACTAGCAATATATGCAATACCATACATGAAAGCACACTACTTATAGGTGCAATAAAAACTTTGACGTTTATTGTTTTTCTTCAGTCCAACATAAACTTTATGAATTCACAAACAAATATGTGACAGCCTTTGCAAATATGGTACATCATTGTGGCCCACCCTGTGTGTGTATATATATATATATATATATATATATATATATATATATATATATATATATATCGTATGTGGAGAAAGAGAGAGAAATCAGTCGCCTTCACATATATTCTACCTGGAGATTTACCCCTAACCACCCGTTTTGAGTTTGGAGCCCTCTTTGTATATTTAATGAATAAGTTATCCAGTTTAGATACATTTCAAATTGGGTTGATGGGGACCGCTTCAATTCTGAGACAATTGATTGAGAGTCCCTGACGTAATTATTATTAATAATAGTACCTAGTACCTAGCACTTGGCACTCCCCATGCGCACAAACAGTGGCTTATTTTCACATTAGTGTATTAAATATTATAGTTTATGAAAATTATATAAATGGAATTAAAATTTCAATAAAATTTATGTGAATAAATTATTATTCTGAATATTATATATAAATTTATTTGCAAAAATAATAATTAATTTTATATATCTTTTGCATCAAACTTTAACTCTTTTAAAACAGAAAACTGAAAATCTTCGAAGCGAATATTCTGATGAGCATAAACAATATCAGAAATACAAAATGTTTCAGGTCGACACTATAAGAAGAGACGAAGTATAATATGTTGTTTTGTTGTTATTATTGTTTACGTACAATACTATACAAGATAGTTTCTACATGTTTATGTTATTACTTTTTTTCGTCACGGGATTACTATGACAAACTTCAAATACCAAATACAAACTACAAACTACAAATTCCGCCAATTTCCATATTTCTTGGGTCGATCTGATTTATTCTTTTATTCTACATAAAAGTTATAATGATAATAATAATTATTATTATTATTATTATTATTATTATTTCTTAATTAATTAAGAACATCATTTGTGTCATAAATTAGGTAGGCCGTTTCTTTCTCCAATAGTTCAAGAACATCTGAACATCTTCGAAGGTTGTTAGGAATTTATTCGTTTAGGAGTCTCTTCTTAATGGCAGCTGGAACCACTGAACCACAAGTTACAATCGGACCTCCAAAACTGACCGTCACAAAGTCAAAATTAAATCATTTGAGGAGAAATTAAATTTTCTTTTTGAAAAACAATTACTGACCTGATTTTCTCTCGTTCTACCTAAAATTCCTCTGGCAGACAGAGTGAATTAAGTTACAGAAACTTAAAGTTCTCCTCTCCTTTTTACGAACAGTGTTCTAAATAGAGGAAAGCTGGTATATATATATATATATATATATATACCAAGTAATATTTCTCAATTAATGTCCATCTCTCGCGATATAAAGGGAGTCTCTTCTTTTCCCATAGACTTTTCTCGTTCTGTTCCTTTGGTTGGTATTTATAAGAAGCGTTTTCAACGTATATAAGCACTGTCGCACTCCAAAATGAATTAATTCCTAACATGCTTCGAAGATGTTCCTAATCGAGAATAATAATAATAATAATAATAATAATAGTAATAGTAGTAGTAGTATAAATCATTTCATCCGCCTCGCAAACTTCGAATCCCAAATCCAAATAGCTTTCAACTCTTTTAAGAAAGAAAATAGAAAAATTTCTCCCCATAAAATTTTTGCTCCATTTTTTTGCTTAATTTTTGGATTAATCTGAAAGATTAATGAAAGAATCCTCTCTTTAATCTCAGCGAAAAGATAAAGAGGAAAATTTTTAATTTATTTTCACGAAAAAACTAAAAAAAAAATGTATGAGTAAAGTTGCGTTGAAAAACAGAAGGCGATATTGTAGAACGGAAGGCGATACTACTGAAAACAGAAGGTGGTATACCGCAAAATAGGAGGCGATACCACTGGTACAGAACAGAAAACGGTATTGCGAAATAGAAGGTGGTAATGGACGACAGAAGTAAACCATTTAGTCATGTATGTTCAGTGTCTGACAGGAACTATAAACCTTAATCATGTTTTCCTGCAATCAGCAATTAACCCAATCTTCGAACAGTTGGACAGATGAAAGCCAACGTGGTTTATTTGCAGAAATATTAATTTTTTTTTTTCCGAAGTGATCTACAGTATATGCAATTTCGAGAAATATGTTCGCCTAGAAACGCAAAATTTGTAAAAAGCATAAAATTTCCTAATTAAAAAAAAATATATATATATCACTTTTTATTTCTTAAATTTGTCAAGATAAGGTAACAAATTTTCAACTTTAAATTACCAAATTTCATTTTAGGAACTACAATTAGAATTGTGCAAAATTATAACAAATTATTGTAGAGGAGATTTACCATTTCATGGTCTGTAAAAATGTTTTTTTTTTTACATTCCTTCAATCCTATTGTCTTGGATACTCAGAATTTTTGAGTTAGTCCTGTTGGTAATCTTTAATTAAAGAAAAACTTTTCTTATTCAGACGAAGGTAAGTTAACACTGGTTCTTTTTGAAGTTGGTATAAACACAGATTGAAATTTAATTAAATAAGTAAACTTGTAATCTTAAGTTACAGTTAATAATCGCAATCATAGATTGGAGAATGAACTTCACAATGTCACTTGATATTCTAATCTCTTCTGAAGCTAAACGAGTACTCACACCATTTTATTAGATCACTTCCTTCTTTATTCTACCCAGCTGGTTGGTTTTGAATGCTTACAATTTAGTGGGTTGGTCTTTTACAACAAATAGGAAATTAATTCTAATAATATATATATATATATATATGAATAGAAACGACATAAGTATTAAGGAACGTTTCTGCACAAAATCCAGTCGTTCCTAATTAGTAATTTTTTATACTTTATAGGAATTTTGTTTCTATAGGCGAACTTTCTTCTAAAACCGCACATAGATCATTTTGAAACGCGTTGAGGAGGAGAGTAGTTGTGCCTAATACGTCAATAATCGCTCACTCAACGTCCCAAACAAAACAATTTACTTTTCTTGCAGACAGATCGCTCTGGCCTCCAACCGTCGAATTAAGAGAGATACGAAGGTAAGAGTATAAAACCCTGTAAACGTTTACAGTTTAAGGTTACTGTAAATCAGCGGTTCTCAGACTTTTTCTTCTTCTGTACCCCTTGAATTCTTTTACGTGATTTTCTGGATTTTCGAGAGAGATAGACGATTTTTACTTTCTTTACGACCGTGTGACTCGTGGTCGTTTGCTAATCGTATATAAAATTAAAAGGATTATATTTTCAGAACCCCTTTGCGTATTCCCTAAGATTCCCTCGCGTACCCATGGGGGTACGCCGTACCCCAGTTTGAGAACCAATGCTGTAAATAAAATGAGAGGTAAAAGTGTTCATTCCATTTACTAAAATCATGTACAAGGTACGGATTCATTTATAAATAAGAGTTCGTATATCTACTTCCGCCATTTGCGGTTTTACCCTTTTTCTGGTATTCGATTTAATTCTTTACTCTTTACAACACTAAAATAACTTCATTAAAAGAGTTTAAAAGAGTTTAAAGAGTTTAAAACTCGCTTTTAATTGCCTTCCAACTCATTCATGTAACATCATCAGTTAACATTTTGGGGCATCAATTAGTGTATAATTACTCCACGAGGAACGTAAATCACAAGAGGAAAGCAATAAATTAAAACTACCCTTGAATTTCCTTTAAAAAAAAAGAAAAAAAAAAAGTCTTTTGAAATTAAGGTTTAATTCCCGGAAAAGTGACGTAGGAAATCTTGATGGTCGAAAATGGTCCAAAATTTAATTAACGCCAATGTTTTGTTTTAATTATTTTCTATTCTTTCTACAATTGAATAAAAACATTTTATCGCTAAAATTCTCATGTATGAAATTTGGACTAAAAATTATCGTAAATAAGAGGTTATACGCTTTATTAAATTACGTAGCAAAAGTTATAAAATTTATTACAGGTCTCATATATATATATATTGAAAAATTCGCCCCAACCAGGGCTCCAACTTACTTACCAACTCTTGATTAGAAGGTGAGAATAAAAAAGTTAGCACAACTTGTTATAATATATTCAAACAACCGACGACACGTGGGAGTCCCTGGGCCGATAAACGGAATATCAGACATATAAAATAATCATGGAAAAAATGTGTGTTCATTCATGATATTCCTATATATATATATATATATACTAACAGATGTTAAAATTCATTAGCGTAAATTCAAATTGCATTCAAAGATTCGAACATTTGCACATTTTAAAAAAAAAAAATTCCGTCTGGAAGTGACTCGAGAATAAGATATTTATTTTGTTCAATTACTCGAGAACTCTTCGAGATTCGAGTACGTATTCCATCCATTAAACTCAAAAAAACCTCCTCTTGCAGAACTCTCAAACAATCAAAACTGTTTGAGAGTTATCTTAACAGAGATACGAACCCAAAGATACATAGACGAACACACATACGTGTGTGGTGTGTGTGTGTGTGTGTGTGTGTGTGTGTGTGCATTTTCGCATAAGCGAGGTACCGACTTCTTTAAATTCATATATCTTAAATACTTATTAACCAATCCTAATTTAATTTAATCTAACCTTAGTTCAATCGAACCGAGAATGGCGGGATAAGTGTTTTGGATGCAATTGAAGGCTTAAACGGTAGTTTCTGTTGTCATTAAATATTGAGGTACTTGCTAATCTAGCCTCACCTGACCTAACCAAACATTAACTAACCTAACCTAACCTAATCGAGATTAACATATCTTTTTTCAGGCAATAAAAATGCTTCTAAATTACTTTTATACAATTTTGTAATGTTCCGAGTTATCAAATGATTTACCTCACAATTTTTTGGTTTCCTGGATGGGGTAGTGGTAAGAAACGTGCTCGGGACGTGTCCTATCCAGCGACGTAAAGACGAAACCTTCTCTGTGCTGCATATTTTAGTTTAGTTACCGTACTCAAACCCAATTATGGTTACTCTACTTATTATATATATATATATATATATATATATATATATATATATATATATATATATATATATATACATATATATATATATATATATATATATATATACTGTATATATATATATACACACACACACACAGGGGGTTGGACAAAATAATGGAAACACTCGCATTTTCGGTGCTGTATTTTCTGATATCATTAATGGCGTTATGTACTTTATTAAATTAATATGTAACTGCATATAATATTGAGAACATCTTCTATTTTAATATGTTCATATTGGTTTTACATATTCTTTTAAAATAAATTAAAATATAGCGCTTGGAAAAGATGCTACTGCCTGTGAAAGGGACATGATAGTAGGAGCCCGTTTGGTTGGTGTTTCAGTAATAAAAATCACATAATTGCTCCTGTATCTCGAGAAACAGTCCTCAAGGTTATGAATACATGCAAAACTAATAAAAAAAGAACATCAAATAAGGAATATAATGAGCGTAAAGCAACACTGACAGAATGCGACAGAAGAAACTTATATGATAATTATGAGCTGTGAAGAATCAATCAAAGACTGTTGCATCAAAACTTTTTTGTTCAAAATTTAACAATTGTCCGCAAAGACCAGTGTCAGTCATAACAATGTTACGGGAACTGTAGTAAAGCCTATTTTAACACCAACCAGTACCAAAGTTGTAATGAATTTGGAGTTGGGAAGAATAATGGGAAAAATTCTGTGCTTATGTGGTGTAGTTTTTTTTAATTTCTTTCCATGTATTCATAACTATGGGACTGTTCCTCAAAGTGCAGCGACAATCACGCGACTTTTAATATTGAGACACCAACCAAACAGTCAGTAACATTTTTTCCAAGCGCCATATTTTTATTTATTCTACGAGAACATGAAAAACCAATATGAACATATTAAAATAGAAGATGTTCTCAATATTATATGCAGTTACATATTAATTTAATAAAGTACATAACGCCATTAATGATATCAGAAAATACAGCACCGAAAATGCGAGTGTTTCCATTATTCTGTCTAACCCCTGTGTGTGTGTGTGTGTGTGTGTGTGTGTGTGTGT
Source organism: Bathynomus jamesi (assembly GCA_023014485.1). NCBI lineage: Eukaryota > Metazoa > Arthropoda > Malacostraca > Isopoda > Cirolanidae > Bathynomus > Bathynomus jamesi. The sequence continues at coordinate 260,381 of JAJOZX010000956.1, read as the reverse complement.
GTGTGTGTGAAAATTATTTCACGATATTAACACGTGAATAATATTTATGCTAAAAATAACCACGAAGAAAAATGATTTTGAATTCTTTCAGATCAGATTTAGATAAGAGCCCGAGCAACGCGTTAAAACTCCGAAAGCTTTTCCCCGTGAATTGTATGCTCCTTCTCCAATATTCTCGGCACCAATTATAATATTTTTGTTTTTCTTTGTGAATTATATATATATATATATATATATAGAGTCTTAATCTTGTTATTAATTTCAGTGTTCCTGAGAATGTCATTAGACGAAAGCGCTTGAGCACAATTTCGTGTTTTAATGTCCTTCGTGGTTATTTTCATCACACACACACACACACACATACATATATACACAGAGTGTGTGTGTGTGTGTGTGTGTGTATATATATATATATATATATATACTGAAAATAAAATAATTATTTTTGATTGGTATTGCATCTGTTGAAAACCCTCTTAGGAATGACACTAGGTTATAATTATTTTCATTATTTTTATTACAATTCTTAATATAAGTGAACTTAACTTCAAATGCAGTCTATGTTTATCGAAGTATTTAATTTTGGACAAAAAGGAGATTTTGTAGAGAAATTAAATATATTTTTAGACTTAAAACGTGTTAAAAGTGAATATAATTTTACTCCTTTATAAACTCTCTCTCTCTCTCTCTCTCTCTCTCTCCTCTCTCTCCTCTCTCTCTCTCCTCTCTCCTCTCTCTCTCTCTCTCTCATTTTTTAAATGCTTTTTCGGTGAACTGGGCGTCCGGTAGCTCAGCGGTACGGCGCAGGAGCGGACTATAATCGGTGAAGCTCTGGTTCGCTTCCAGCCGTTGGCATCGGTGGGGGTTGAACCGGCCACTTACTCTGTTTCTGCTTTGGCTCAGGTGACCCTTAGGAAACACACACACCACAAAGTAATAGGGAAATGAGGTTCATGGATCTTATATCATACGTTAAACTACATTATAGTAAATTGTTTTACTGCATTACTACGCAAGCGTGCAATTGAAGATTATATATCATGCATAATTCGTAGCCATATACAAACACAAACAATAAATGATAAAAAGCGTTACTAGAATATTTTTAAATCCTCAAAATTATTTTTTTATAGACCTAAATTAAAACTTCTCAGAAAGTTCGAGTAATTCCTTAAAATATTCATCTTATTGGTTAAGTGTTCTATTAAAGCTAATAACTAAATATTTATAACAATTGAAGGATTGAAGGTATTGATTTCGATTCGTGGAAGTCACGGTTTGACAAAGTGGTAAGTTGCTTTGATTTTTTTTTTCATTGAAACGAGAGTGAGAATAAGTAAAAATTACGGAAACAATTATTCTCTCGAGTCAAGAGTGATATTATTCTTAACTTGGAAGAGTTAAGAATATTTTCAGTATCTTTGTAGATTTTAGATATTTCAGAAGAGTTAAGATATCTTCAGTATCTCTGTAGAGTTAACTTACCTTCCTTTTGAAAAGGAGTTATAGGCTTAAATGCGAAACGTTTTCTTGAAGGTTTGTCGTTAGGGTTTTTCAATTTTACCCAATGCTTTTAACCCTACAAGGCCAGTGTGGGTCGTACACGTATCGACTAGTGTCGGTTCTACGTAACCCCATAATGAAAATTACATTTATAGCTTGAATTAAACAATTTATTGTTACTGAATAATAAAAAAAATTAACTTACGTATAATAAAAGACATCATTTTCCAGAAAAATAAACATTTTTATTGTAATAGGCCACGCTCCCTTTGTAGGGTTAAAATCCCTGTTATTTTAGGGTTTTATTTTTCGAAATCATTTTACTTTTTGTATATGTACATTCAAATGATAATTTTTTTAATAATATATAATTTATTAAATTAAAGTTTTCAATTACATTAAACTGTAGCAGGCGTACGCCTGGTGGATTTTAATTTTTCATTTAGAATAAAAAATTGATAAGCGATAACTAATTTTTCGTTTTTTTAATTATGAAAACATTTCAATGAAATGGGTCAAAAATTAAATTTTTAGTGCAAAAATCTGTGACAGGTCGTGAGGCAGAGTTCTAAATATAACTGTAGAGTCTCGTTTACGGGAGTCCACAGGTGATGGTGGTGATAGTGAATCTGGGAGTACAGCAATTGTTGTGAGACCTTCAGGGAAGGGTTCGAAGCCTGGAAGTTCTTCTGGGACTTCGACTTCTAGAGTGGTAGAGAATAAGAAGCAGGAGAGAGGGGTTCCTGTTCTAAAGGAGACTTTATGAGTTGCTCCGATATGGCTTATAGAGATGGATGTAGGCAATATTCCCATTCGTTAGAACCGTCGGGTTTAGCCTTGGAAATGGAAGGCTCTACAGTTTCCAATTTAGAGGGAGGAGATTTCGGCTGAGGAGGAATAGAACCTTCAAAAGAAGCTTTAATTTGGTCAGCATGAGTAGCCTTAGTTTTTAAGTTTCGTAAATGTTGAATTTTGAAGGTATTATGGCCTGGACCAGATATGGTCCTTCCTATTTTGGGTAAAGTTTTTCACTTATGGGCAGATGCTTTGCGCTTTTCACCCAGCATCGGTTTTCAAGCGTGATGGTCTACTCTTAGAATGCCGCTCGTGTTGGTCTTGAACCATTAGGTTGGTTTCCTAGTTGAGACAGCGACGTGTATCGTCAAAAATCTGGAAGGAATAACGAGCCAGGTCTTCCTCATAACACTGGAATTCCTGAGGTTCAAATTCCTATAGTTTTATCTGATTGAACAGACTTATAAAGAATTAGCTCACCATTAAAAAGGCAATTAGATTAGGTTAAGTTAAGTTAACTAAGAAAGAAACAAGAGAGTACGTGTCATGTTGAACAAAAGTTTCGAGGTTTTTTTATTACCTTCCAACTAACCAAACTAGCAGAGTATCAGCACGAGAAACAGAGGAACCACTGCACTTAGAGTCACTGGGAAAGAACCACGAGAGAGGACTTCATATTTAACCAAATAGTTTTATACAGTTTTAGTTTTACTATTTATTTAATTTCATTTATTTCAGATGAATGCCATAAGAATACTGTCAACAACGAAGTTGAAATCATTTCTCCTTGTCTTACATGATTGATGAATTTAGAATGATCAGGGTGCATGTCATTTACGGAAATATTAAAAGTTTGATATTAACACTTTTTGAATAATGTTTACTCCAGAATATGGAACGTTCAGATTTATGAGTTTAATAATTAATAATGACCAACTGATAAGGATTTATGCTGTAAAACGTTTTACTCAGCTCCAAAAGTGCTGAGGAACCTACCTAAGGATATAAAATTAAACTTTCTTTCAGAATAAAAACTACCATTGTGGTTGAAGAATGTCTCATAAATACACTCTGTTTGTCACTGATATAAGCGTAAGGTCATAAATCTGTGTAAAGAATAATATTTAAAAATTTGGAGACGCTTCGAAGGAATTATAACAGGTCTCTAATTCTCTGAACATAGTTGTTCACCAAGTTCATCTTTGCAAAAGATGTAGAATAACTTCACGAAGTATCTTTGCTGGACACTAAACACGCAGCAAAAAAGTAAACCAATTACTCAAAAAAGTCATCCTAGATTTGGAATAAAATTTTCTGTAACTGGAATGAATGCCATAAAAACAGTCCATTTTCCAAGATTCTGTCGATTTTGTAATATCATAAATCTTTACTGTGTCGAGCGGATTTGTCGCTGGAACGTAAAAATTCGACGATGGCCTGAATCCAGTTGGAGGATCCCCTTGTTATAGATGGAATTGTATCCGTAAGTCGACAACTTCACTCTCGGAGTTGTGGAACCAAGAACTCTCCTCGAGTTATGGTCTATCCTCGATGACACCCTCAGTTTTTTTTTCAATAAATTTTGCTTTTTACCACTCCTACCTCAGGTAATTACGTCGTCTCGGAATGTTACTTTCCAGTAAAATGTCTGACTCTTTGGCGAGGTAATGCGTATAATTTACATATGCATATAATTTATATGCTAGCCAGGTATTTACGATGAATGGAAACACTAAAATTCACTTCTTTGATTTAATTAATTCAGTCAGATTTCACAAGTGATAATAACCAAATTTAATAAAAAAAAAAAAAATTACAGTTAAGTTTAAGTTATTGATTAATTCGGTAATTTTTTTCTTTAGAAGAATTGAACTGCAAATATGTTTTAAGCTATGACTTAAAGTAAAACCTAATTAAAACTATGGTTAACCATAACGGTAACTGAATCGAATGACTAAATTAAAGCAAGTTAAAACAAAACAAAGTTGCAGATTTACTGTTCTTAAATTTACTACTGCAGAGGAGGATTAATGATTTTTAGGAGGAGGTAGCGTTACTGTACAATAATGCGTTGATAAAACACAGGGGAAGAGCAAAGAACCCTATCGTCGACGCTCCCAGGGTTTAAATAATTTCGGGGTAGGTGGAGACTATGCAGCTTAAATGCCACCTCTTATCGGGAGGAGCTTAACAGTAAGCACCTTAACAGTATTGAAATAGTTTCTGTGGAGTCGGGATTTTTCTTTTGATAATATGGGATCGTCCATAAATGATGTCACGCAAAATTTTGAATTTTTAGACCCCCTCCCCCTTTCTCACACATGGTCACAAAATTTTGAACCCCCCTGCCCCATGTAACAGTCACAAACTACATGTAAAATTATAGAAAAAAATACAGTGAAATAACATTTATTTATTTAAAAATTTATTCAAATAGTAGCATAATTTTACTTTATTATGAACTATTATGAAACAAGATCTACAAAATAAAAAGAATGATTAACAGTTAACTGTACCGTTGCTTAACAATGGCACTTATGAGATGCATATCAAGGGCACTGGTCTGTGTAGATAATTGTATCTGCAAACAAACTGTATACTGAATAATCCAATTGCAAGTCTTTTTGGTACTTTCCTCTTATCCTAACCTAACCAGGGGTTGGGTTAGGTTAGGTTAGGTTAGTTACTTAACATTAAAAAAAATATATTGGCAATGAAATTTGGCAATCTGGCAAGTGGCGTCCGAAACTGGCAAAAAGTCTGGGGTCCGGGATAACAGGAAAGTACCGTTTTTTTAATATTCCTCGCATAAGAGAACCATTAAAATTTAAAAATAAATCATCACATGAATAAACAAATTTACAACAATATATTTGCCAACAAAGTAACAACACACCTCACTAATAAAGCGATGTTTCCGAAGACTGGTTATTTTTAATTTTTTTTTGTTAATATCTAGCAATGCAAGCAGCCAGATGTATGCGAATTTACGTTTTTCAGCTACGTAATATTACACATGTCGACAAAAAGAATCCTATCAATATTTTAGTTTTTACATTAAACTTTTCAAAATGTCAACATAACGCAAAAAATTGCTGTGATGTCACAAAAATTTTTAGACCCCCCTCCCCTCTGTTACAAAAAGTCACAAAATACGGCCCCCCCCCCTAAAAGCGTGACATCATTTATGGATGCCCCCTATAGCATAATTGTATAGTCTAGAGGCGCCGCAATGGCGGGCATTAGGGTAAAGTTAAGTTCCCTACAAAAGGGTTTAGTTGGAAAGGAAAACAATTTAAGTGATTTTTTATGATAAGTTAAATACTGATCAGAAGAGGCTCAAATTTTGACGGTAAGTAGGTCAGGATAAGAGAAGAAGGATGGTATAGAGATTGAGACAATTACGCTTTACCTGTGAGAATAGTAAAACGGTTTTAGTCAAATTTGATTAAACAAACGGGAGAAAATGCATTCTCATAAACGTTTATTTCAGGTGGTTTATTTCACGCTTTTAGGGGGGTAGGAGGGTCTGTAATTTTGTGACCTTTTGTGACAGAGGGAAGGGGGTCTAAAATTGTTTGTGACATCACAACAATTTTTTGCGTTTTTCATGAAATCGGCAAAGAATGAGCTAATAAGATGCAATTTTACAGCATTTTCGTTAAAACTAACGAAAATATCACGACTTAACCTAACCAATCGTGAAGGGGGAGGGGCGTACAGTTGACCTAACCGGGCATTCAATAATTTTACCGTAGGTTTCGATATATATATATATATATATATATATATATATAATGAGCTAATAAGATGCGTTTTTACAGCATTTTCGTTAAAACTAACGAAAATATCACGACTTAACCTAACCAATCGTGAAGGGGACGTACAGTTGACCTAACCGAGCATTCAATAATTTTACCGTAGGTTTCGATATATATATATATATATATATATATATATATGCTGCAAACCCACAAGGAAAAAGAAAAACGATTCCAAGTCCTTTTGTGTATTCAGAGCTACACCTCGTCAGGGAGTGAAGAGAGAAGGCAAGGTGCCCATAAATATATACAACGTAGCGGAAACCAAAGCAATTAGCACATACTTAACAAGAGTTAATGAGAGGCAAAAGGAATTTTAACAAGATCTTGTCAATTTTATACATTCCCGCACTGTTATTGAAGTTGTTTTTAAAATGAATAAATGCACATTCTAGAATATTTCTTTCTATTATATCTCAGTTTTCAACAAGCGCTTTAGAACTATCCCACTTGATACTATGATTACATCTATACATATGGTTAAACAAAGCATTGGAATTATTAGCTGTTCTACACGCATATTTATGCTGTTTTACCCTAATATCTAACGTTTTACCCGTTTGGCCGATATATACTGAGTTACATTGTGTACATCCAATCGAGTACACACAACCAACAACATTTTTCGGGCTATTCTTTATTAGGCGTGATTTAACAGTATTATTATACTTAAAGACTACAATGATGCCAATTGCTTTAAGTAAAGTCGGGAGATATTGAAAATTAACATGGTAAGGTAGGCTAAGGATATTTTTACGCTCAAATTCCTTTACAATTACATTATTATACAGTAATACCTATTCTTGGCTTTCCTAAGACAGTTACCTAAAAATGAAATAGGATAACATAATTTAGTACCAATATTCATGAGATTGCATAACTCGGAATCTAAAAATTCAGGACTGACAACTCTCAATGCTCTAAGAAACATAGCAGAGAAAATATATGATTTAATCGAGGGATGATGGTCAGAATAAAAATGCACATACGAGTTATTATTAGGAGGCTTGCGATAGACTTCAAATTTGAACTGATTAGAGCATCTCCAAATTTTTAGATCCAGAAAAGATAGGCTTCCATCATTTTCTTTTTCAACTGTGAACTTAATAGATGGAACTAAATTGTTGAGCCTACCAAGAAATAAGTCAACATCCAAATTATTAGGCCAAAGGCATAAAATATCATCTATATACCTGTACCAAACCAGGTTAAAATTAACAATCGAAGGCAAAATTCTACTTTAAAAAAATTTCATATGTAAATTAGCTAGTCCAGGTGAAAGGGGATTTCCCATCGCCAATCCAAACGACATAGCATAAAACTTATTTTCAAATTGAAATTTACAATCTTTGACACAAAGCCTAATTAACTCAATAAGAGTGTTGTGTTGAACAGGGAAAGAATATTCAGAGATCTTATCTTTTAAAAAATCAAGTAGGTCATTTTTAGATAACTGTCTTAGGAAAGCCAAGAATAGGTATTATAATAATGTAACTGTAAAGGAATTTGAGCGTAAAAATATCCTTAGCCTACCTTACCATGTTAATTTTCAATATCTCCCGACTTTACTTAAAGCAATTGGCATCAATGTAGTCAGTGGCGGTCCTAGCTTACATGACGCCCTGGGCGAACCTCACCTTCAGCGCCCCCCCCCCTGGTCGCCAACACACACACATTCGAATCCCCCCAAAATAAAGGACAGACATAACTCTTTCACAAAATAACTTTTTATTGGACTAATTGTTGGAACTTCAGAACCAAAACAAAGACTCAAATTTCTGAATTTTACAAATCCTTCATCACGTAAATAGAATAACTCACTTAAGAGAATGTAATTATGATACTATGAACAGGAAAAATACAAATTAAATTGCACAACTGCCATAAAAACTAGAGAATCAAATTTCTAAATTGTACAAATGCTCTATCACATAAATAGAATAAGACACTTAAGAGAGGGTAATTATTATGCTACACTTTGAACAAGAAACAAAATAAATTGCACCACAGCACAACTGCCATCTAAAGCCTGACTCTTCTTACCTTCCTTGATGCAAAGTCATTGATCTTTTATTATTTATTTTATTTTATTTTTTATTTTTATTTATTTCTTTATTTATTTATTCTTATTTTTATTTTTATTTTTTTTGCAGGCGCTCATGCCGCCCCTCCACAAATGCCGCCCTGTGCGGCTGCCCATATTGCCCATATGAGGAACCGCCACTGAATGTAGTCTTTAAGTATAATAATACTGTTAAATCACGCCTAATAAAGAATAGCCCGGAAAATGTTGTTGGTTGTGTGTACTCGATTGGATATACACAATGTAACTCAGTATACTCTATAAGGCCGAACGGGTAAAACGTTAGATATTAGGGTAAAACAGCATAAATATGCTTGTAGAACAGCTAATAATTCCAATGCTTTGTTTAACCATATGAATAGATGTAATCATAGCATCAAGTGGGATATTTCTAAAGCGCTTGTTGAAAACTGAGATATAATAGAAAGAAATATGCTAGAATGTGCCTTTATTCATTTGAAGAACAATTTCATTAACAGTGCGGGAATGTATAACATTGACAATATCTTGTTAAAATTCCTTTTGCCTCTCATTAACTCTTGTTAAGTATGTGCTAATTGCTTTGGTTTCCGCTACGTTGTATATATTTATGGGCATCTTGCATTCTCTATTCATTCCCTGACGAGGTGTAGTTCTGAATACACGAAAGGCCTTGGAATCGTTTTTCTTTTTCCTTGTGGGTTTGCAGCATTCATTCATTTCACGTGTTTAATTGTGAAATTCATCCCATATATATATATATATATATATATATATATATATATATATATATATATATATATAATCAATAGGAATATGAAAACAAGAGATACAACTCTCAACATTTATTGGCCAAACGTTTCGGTCCACTCAGGGGCCATCTTCAGTGACTAAATAGAAGCATCTAAAAAAATAATCATAAAACTAAAGTAAATACAAATGTCAAACTTGTACACTAATAAAATCTAACACAAACAAAAGTTAAAAAGTTGCTAAAAAAAACTATCTCTGGATTATAAAACAAAATAAAAGTAAAAATAAAACAAACTAAATTTCAAAAATTAAAAAGTTTAAAAATGTTAAGTTTAAAATTAAAAAAAAAAATTAAAAGGACTGACTGGATGGTAAAAGTTACAAATAACAAGTGGAGAGAAAGGAAAAAACAACTTAAGTTAGTGCGTTAGTTGCGTTAAAAAGGTGTTGGTTGGTTAGGAAGTATGTAATTTTATCGAGGAAAGGCTATCGTTTAGTTCTGGATTTAATTTCTTGATAAAAAGGGATTCTAAAATTTTAAGATCAAGTGAATTAGAAGCAGACGACAAAATCGCAAAGGAGTCCTGGGGGCACGGGTGGTCATGGGTCTCTGAATGATGCCGAATAGCAGAGGATTCAGGAGTGGAAAGACGGCGAGAAGTTCGATAAGAAAAACCCAAATGCTTCGAAATCCTAAGTTTTAACTGTAGGGCAGTCTGCCCCACATAACGACTTTGGCAGGTCGCACATGTATATAAATAAATAACAAAAGATCTCAAAAGCACGGGGGGTGATCTTTATGGCGAAAAAAGGATTGCAGAGAATTAGAATTAGAATTAATGATTATAAAGTCGCATTGAGGGAAGTGTCTGTCCAAAATAGAGTGGACATCTTTATTAAGTTGAAAAGTTAGTTGGTCTAAAAATGGAAGCTTAAGAAAACCTTCTGTTTCGGAAACCGTGGACTGAATTATTTTAGGTGAATATAGATTATTTAAAAATTTAGAAATTAAAGTCTCAAAAGTCAAAGTACAATAAAAATTATAGTTGAAAAATCTCTTAAGATACTGAATTTCTAAGTCAAATAAAAACCAACTTGAACAAAGGTGATAGGCTCTAAAAATACGACTTTTAATACTAGCCAGCTTAAAACTAAGTGGAATATTGCTGAAAAAATGAGTACCGAGTTGGGTAGTAGTTGGTTTTCTGTATACTTGTGTTGAGAAGCCTGTACTATGTTTATTTATGGTAACATCAAGAAACGAAAATTTATTGTATTGTTCTACTTCCATAGAGAATTTAATATTAGGATGCTTAGTATTAATGTAATTTAAAAATAAAGAGGCATGATCTTTATGCTTAAAAATGACAAAACAATCATCTACATAACGTTTAAATAAAATAGGTTTAAAATCAAGCGGGCAATCCCTCAGCCACTTTTCCTCGTGAAAACAAAGAAAACTGTTAGCAAAGGACGGACCAAGGGGCGAACCCATTGCCATTCCCTCGTGCTGGTGGAAAAGTTCCTTATTAAAAAAGAATATAGTATCCTGGACTGATAACCTTAAAAGTTTTGAAAACAATTGTCTGCTTAATCCCAAAATGTCATTAGTAGAACCAAACAAAGAATTTATAATAATATCACAAGTTTCTAAAAGAGGTACATTGGTAAATAAAGACTGAACATCAAAGGAAGCCATGAAACAATTCTTAAACTTCAACTTGGTGACACAATCAACAAATTCAAATGAATCTTGCAAAGTGAAATGAGTTCCGCTTCGTCCCATTCTAGCAGCCATAAACACACCAAGTTATAACCTCGCAAAATTTTTGGTCCCAATCATAGACCCTCTCACACGTACTCATTTCACTTTGCAAGATTCATTTGAATTTGTTGATTGTGTCACCAAGTTGAAGTTTAAGAATTGTTTCATGGCTTCCTTTGATGTTCAGTCTTTATTTACCAATGTACCTGTTTTAGAAACTTGTGATATTATTATATCCATCAAAAACACGTTTTCGCCTCTGGTGGCGCTTAGGTACCTTAAGACGCGCGACCCCTCATATACTATATACTACATAAGGACAGTATATTAATGTATTCCATTTATTTGGCAAATTTTGTATGAAGCCCATAAAATAATACCAGTAAAACAGTGACAGCACGCACACATATATATGTGTGTGTGTGTGTGTGTGTGTGTGTGTGTGTTGTGTAGAGGATGATGTTTGTCTGTCTGTTGGACAGTTGCTGGAAAAACAGCATCAATAATGCTGGAAAAACAGCATCAATAATGAAACCGTTGTTTTCGGAAGTTTCCAAAACCTGTGTCGTAACATCGAAACAAAACAACACCCGTTTCGGAAATTTCCCTCTATGAGGCAACAAGTTCATATATCATAGTTTTTGAATTGGTTATTTATAATTTAAGTTCCATTAATTATCATATATATATATATATATATATATATATATATATATATATGGACTATAGTCTGCCAATAAACCTTTTCATTTTCATTCATATATATATATATATATATATTATATATATATATATATATATATATATATATTATATAGACAGAGAAGAGAAAGAGAGAGAGAGAGAGAGAGAGAGATAATTCGGTAGGACATTCACGTGAAAAAACAATAAGAAATAAAACTTATTAACACAAAAACTTTTAATAAGTTTGATCCGTTTTGAAGGTTCGATTGGGCTCACCGTCCTCCAAATTGTAAATACTCTATGTAATTAAAGAAAGGCGGAAATAATTAACTTGTGTCATTGTAATTTACTTATTTTATATTAAACTGGCGAAGACTCGGTTTATTAGAGTGTAATATATATATATGTGTGTGTGTGTGTGTGTGTGTTAATTTATAGGGTAACTCAACGCAAAGTTGCGGCCCTTAAACATAACTGTTTTTTTTTTTAAATTCTTCTCAGATATTCATCATGGGAACAGTAACTTCGCCAAATACTGTTTCTTATACCCAACAATTTTCGACCCATCTAAATATATCTCCTAAGAGTCCTCTTTTCTTTCAAGTTTTTAATAGTTTTTCCCTCTAAGTTGGACGTAACTAATTCCAAATCCGACATTTTAACGTTTTTTCCAACAAATTTATTTTTACACTTCCCCATTACCGTTCATTTTAGTTCACCCTCACTTCCTCTCCAAAAAAAACCATCTCATTATTAAAAACAATAAGATCTTATGATCGTGTTCCGCCACTGATCCTTTAGGTAGTTATGTAGCTATCAGAATTCTTTATCTCTCGTTTATTCTAGCCTCTTTTTCCTTCGTCCTCATTTCAAACATCCAAACGATCTCGTTGATTAAATTAAAAATGGGAACTTTTTTCCGTTCGTGGTGCATTTATTAGTTTCGATATAGAATTAGATATGGAAGATACGGTAGATATGTTGATGTCAGATTTTCTCAGAAAGAATTTGTCCACCATAATGTCATCCTCTATTTAATTAATTTATGTAATATGTATGACTGAGGATTTTTATTACCATAAAGAATATTATTCTGTATAGGAAAATAAATAATAATAATAATAATAATAATAATAATAATATAAATAAAAGATTAAAAATAAACTGTGTGACGTCAATGTCTGTAAGACTCATTGTCAATATATTTAATAGCAAAAAGTATTTAATATTTAGACCGTATATCCCAACATAAAAAAAGTCGTAGCTGAATCTCTCTCTCTCTCTCTCTCTCTCTCTCTCTCTCTCTCTCTCTCTCTCTCTCTCTCTCTCTCTCTCTCTCTCTCTCTCTCTCTCTCTCTCTCTCTCTCTATAATATATATAATATTATATATATATATATATATAATATATATATATATACATACTGTATATATACTGTATATATACCGTATTTACTCGCGTATAATGCGCACTTTTTTTACCATTATCCTCATCTTTAAAATCGGGGTGCGCACTATACGCGATGGTGCATTATACGTGCAGGCAAAACACGAAAAATATCAGTAATAGGTATAACAAACAGTAGATGAATACAGAGGCATTTTTATTGAACTCTTATAGCCATATTTCCCAAGTACGCCAAATAAAATGACTATTCAGAACTCACTTAACATTACACTATTGACAATATTAAGTTAGTCAGGTAATCACAGCGCAAAAGACACGCTTTGAATGAATGGTTTACCGTAATTACTGTCTATATAATTTCTGCATCCGTGCCCGAGTCACTGGTGTTTGAGGAGTCGCCCGCTTTCTCAGAGGGGTCATCGGAGGCGTTCGCATCCTCTTCCTCCTCCCACAGTAGATCATCTTCAGTACCGTCGGCGTCGAGGGTATTGCTGATATTGCATTTCTTGAATTGGCTACCAAACAGCGCGCGGGAAGAGCAACAAACGAGTCGCAGCTTCTTTCGAGACTCGGTCTAAAAAGACACCAGCACCGCGATCAAAAGAGACGCGCATTATAGGCGCAAGCAAACGTTTTTTTCTAAATCTGTTTCTCTGAAAATCAGGGTGAAAATTATACATATAAAAAGCCTGAATTTTCTCGCAAATGACATTTCTGTAACTTACATTAGAAATATTTTTTTTTATGCAAGAGAGGGGCCAAGGGCAAATGCCCGCGAAAGCCCCCCGCCTAATGTCTTACATTACAAACTCATCTCAGCGTTATAGAAAATTGCCCAACATAGTCGAACAAATTAAGCATAAAATGATAAATACATATTTAAGTTTACTTACAAAATTGAATGAATTGATAAACCTATGAATTATTAGAATTCCTTTTTGTTAAATTTAGCGATGTAAGTTTTTTTTTGTTAATATTTTTAAAAGTTTTCCCCATAAAATATAATTCCCGTTTCATAAGTAAAGTTTTAAATGTAAGTTTGGTTTTTTTCATTAACTTTCAATCCTATGTAAGTCATAATGTGTAACGTCATATCTAACTTTTTGAATCTCGGAAAATGTTTTGAAGTAAATCGCAGGCAAAGCGTGTATAATAGCCCTGAAAGCGTTTAAAAAGAGAGGACGAAAATGCGTTTAAAGTGTTTTAATTGTGAACGTCCCGATAATAAAAACAACCACGAAGAAAAATAAAACACGAAATAGCGCTCAAGCGCTTTCGTTTAAGGACATCCTCAGGAACACTGAACTTAATCGCAAGATTGAGATTATAGTCTATAAATTACGAGGAAAAAGCAAAAATAATATGGTTGGTACAGAAAATATTGTTTTTCCTACTAAAAAAAAATATTTTCTGCACCAACCATATTTTTGCTTTTTCCTTGTGCTCTATTATACATATAGTCTCAATCTCGTGATTAATTTCAGTGTTCCTGAGGATGTTATTAGACAAAAGCGCTTGAGCACTATTTCGTGTTTTCTTTTTCCTTCGTGGTTATTTTCATCATAAATATTATTCACGTATTACCTTCATGAAATAATTTTCACACACACACACACACATACACACACACATACACACACATATATATATATATATATATAAATCACAAGGAAAAAGCAAAAATAATATGGTATATGGTTTGGATATAATATATATATATATATATAATATATATATATATATAATATATATATATATATAACTGTGTGTGTGTGTGGTGTATATATATATGAAAATTATTTCACGAAAGTAACACGTAAATAATAACGAAACAATATTGAAGTTTCAAAGCTAAAGCAAGCATTATTGTAAGGAACTATCAGAGCTAAACCATAAATACACTCTTTTTCGAACTTTCTGTACTGATATTTATGGGCAGCAACTTTGAGCTAACTATAAAATAAAATTCTGCCAGAACCCTTAATTTGCTTTTAGACTACTGTATACATTACCTCCACGATGCTCAGCTTCACAAATATTTGCTAACCAATTCAACCTAAGGCAAAAAAATGAAAACTCAGCCAACTGAGTAAGCCAAGCTTTTCATTAGCCCTGCCATATTTCATCGAAAAAAAAATGGACTTCATATTTGTCTGTGCTCCACTTAACATCAATATTGCCATTTTTATTAATTTTTTTTTATGCTTAGTCTATTCTTGCTTTTATTTTTTTATTATTGCTCTATCCCCCAAAAGAGGAGGGATGCTGCAGAGGGATCGAACGTGGCTCGATCTATATATATATATATATGTGTGTGTGTGTGTGTGTGTGTTGTGTGATTTATTCTTGAGGATTGTACGTATACAAAGGTCTTCTTTTTATTTTAATTATATATTTATATTTATTTGTATTATATTTATATTAATTTCTAAGTATTATTTATGGCATATATGGTTATTATATTTCTTCTTCACCATTTTGTGCGTTCAATTATCCTTTAAAAATATTGTTTATTTGAAGAATATCTTTGTTACGAAGGAGTTACATACGCAAGAGTTACATAAAAATTACTGACAAAAATAAATATTTTCCATGATCGTTACAGAGCGAAGTTACGTTAAGTAAAGTTACGCGTATGTTACATCAAAGTTACTAACAAAATATACAGAATTACTATGCCCAAGTTACAGTAATTAGAGAATATAACAAAATGGATAGATTCCATCACCAAATATTTTACTCGAGTTTACTTAAGTTAACTTTAACTTACTTGAGTTATTTTACTTGAATTAACTAAATATTGATTTCGTGATGATACACTGACTTACATCATTCGTTCCCCAAATTTTCTCTTTAAACCTTCAACGAGTTGCCTCTGGCATTTCTTCCCCTGATCTGCGACCTTCCATATTAACTTTTAATCTCCTTTTATCTTCAAAAAAGGGAAACAGGATCGTTTCTGACACGTAAAAGATGGATTTAATGTAATGATTTTTAGTTCTTTAAAGTTTTTATCTTGTTATATACTGTATATACGAGTATAAAGTATATATAAATATGTTAACAATATATAGGACTATGGAAAGTGTCTTTTCTGCCAATAATTATATACATATATATATATATACACATTTTAACTGCAAACAACACACAGTATAATTAATGTAAAGAACGACGCTTGTATAGAAGTACGTTCCGCACAAGATGAGGAGGCATGCGGGAGGTGCCCCCTCAGGGCATTGGTTTCTGCTCGCATGTAGGAGAATTACGACTTCTGCTGATCAATCGAGGCCCATGGTGTAGTGGATAGCATATCTGACCGGCAATCGGAAGATCCTGGGTTCGATTCCCGGTGGTTGGTACCTCATTTTTCATTTGTTCGTTCTCCGTCCTCATCTTGTGCGGAACGTTCTTCTAAGCGTCGTTCTTTACATATATATATATATATGATGCAAACCTTGTGGGTTTGCATCATTATTCATTTCACGTGTTTAATTGTGAAATTCATCCCATACACACACACACACACACACACACACACACACATATATATATATATATATATATATATATATATATATATTATATATATATATATACATACAGGGCCATTCAAAAAAGACGCAAACAGTTTAAATTGCTTATATTTCGTAATATTGTTAACGTACACTGTACAGGAATGAGTTTTGTATTAGTTTACAGAGTACACCTGGGAGTTTTGTTACCGCTTAGGCCTAGTAGCCTAAGGCGCTAGGCGAACGACTCTTGTAGCCTTAAATGAATATTTTGACGGTCGCGTCATCTCGAATCGCTTCGCTGAACGTTTTGCCTGTGGATGGTTTTGTCCACCATATTCTCGGGATCTCAACCCATGTGATTATTTTTTATGGGAATATCTGAAAGATAAATCTTTACAGAAACAATCCTCTCACAATTAGTGAGCTGCAAAAGGAAATTTCATCTGTTGTCAGCACAATCACTCATGACGTTCTACGCGCAGTACTTGCCAACTTTCAAAGTCGACTGCAAATGGTTTTGGATGCCGGTGGTTCACACATTGAACATGTTTTTCATTAAATAAAAACTCTCAATTATACGCTGTAAACTAATACAAAAATCACTCCTGTATGTTAACAATATTACAAAATATAAACAATTTAAACTGTTGCGTCTTTTTTTAATGGCCCTGTGTGTGTATATATATATATATTATATATATATATATATATATATATTTTATTTTTTTTTATTGGGGTTGTTTAACCTCATTCACAACATCTAAGGTATATGACGGAGGGGACCTACAGCTTTACGTGGGATCCGAACCACGGGTCGCTACATAATCTGGGCGCGAAGGACGGTCTCCCATATTTGGTCGATAATTATAAGTTTGAATTATGTCGTTACCATTGTGTCTATGTACTGTTAATATATATAATATTATATATATATATATATATATATATATATATATATATATATATGTGTGTGTGTTGTGTGTGTGTGTGTGTGTGTGTGTGTGTGTGTGTGTTAACAGTACATACACACAATGGTAACGACACAATTCAAGTTTATAATTATTGACCAAATATGAATTTGTATCTCTTTTAATGTAAACATTGTTATTATTATTATTATATTATTATTATTACTAGTAATAATAGTAGTACCAATAGTAATAGAACGTATTTACATTCAATTGGACATTTTCCTAACAATGTGGAAACTCTTTACTGAAATTACGTATGAAAAATAACAAAGAAATGAATAAAAAACACTATCTATAGAAATGTTTATTGTTTACAAAAAGAATCACTAAAATAAAGCGTTAAAACCGTTCATTTATTTTAAGCAAAACATCTGTTATCATTTCCTTTAACATTTTCATGACCCCATTCTTTCGGGAGCTTAGTTAGGTTCTCTGACACTGACGTGGTCTGAAGGGGGCGGACGCTTCAATGAAAATTAATGTTACTGCAGGCTCAGCAGATCTCATTAGCGAAACAAAGACAGATTTGGGAAGAACATTTTATGGTAACAAAGAAAATTTTTTTTTACCTCGCGTTGAATTTCACGTATAGAATATGAGATTCTCTCTGGAGCTATGAATTATACTTATTATTTTGAATGTAGGATAAAGGAGCCCGTTCAACCATCTTTTCTACAGTGAAAATGAAAATTGGTTAATTTGATCAATTAAAAGTGGTTTTAGTGGTATCGCTTTGAGTCAGCCTTTAGATCGAACGAAGCTTCGTTCATTGAACCACTTTGAACCGTATGAGTCAACCATCTTTATCCATTACCAATTTTTTTTTTTAACTAGTCAGAAAACCATGCTATAACCAATATTTCAACAAGGTTTTCTCAATAAGTTAGTCGAAAATAGCACCGCTGTTCAACCAATTTTATATGGTATTCATTAAATCACTTTAAAAGAGGTTAATTGATCATCAGTGCAGGAGGATAATAGTTGAAAATTTAAGCTTGTTTTAGCTGGACAAATTTTACTATAATTTACTATGGACAAACTTTCCTATAATTTCATTACCAAATGGGTATTAAAAATACCCCTTGTCCAAGCTAAGAACCGTACTGGAACTATTTCAACCTTCGGATGTTGAAATAATCACTAGGTTGTAGCGCCCTTACCAATTCAAAAGGTGCTGGGTTCGAATTTCGGTGGAGGCAGTCACACACACACACACACACACACACACACACACACATATATATATATATATATATATATATATATATTTCAGAAATTCAACGGAACATCGTTGCAGTAGTTCACATGAACAGATACCCTTTAAAATCAAATAGGAATTAGCTGTTTCACTTCTCAGGATTCATACATTGTAAGAGTTCTGACATTAATAGTTCGCAAATG
Source organism: Bathynomus jamesi (assembly GCA_023014485.1). Lineage (NCBI taxonomy): Eukaryota > Metazoa > Arthropoda > Malacostraca > Isopoda > Cirolanidae > Bathynomus > Bathynomus jamesi. The sequence continues at coordinate 241,701 of JAJOZX010000956.1, read as the reverse complement.
AATTCTATTCATAATTATAAGGCATGTAATCACTTCAATAGTAATTAGTCGTACAATTATTGAAAGATGAGAAATGCAATTTCTATTTAAAAATAGATTATTACCTTAATTAGAAAGGTATTTGGTGTGTATATATATATATATATATATATATAGGAAAGGTATATATATATTATATATATATATATATATATATATATATATGCACTGTACAGTATATATGATGCAAACCCACTAGGAAAACGAAAATAATTCCAAGGCTTTTTGTGTATTCAACAGTACACCTCCTCAGGGAGTGACGAGGTGTATTGTTGAACACACGAAACGCCTTGGAATCATTTTTTCTTTTCTTTGCGGATTAGATTTGCATCATTCATTTATTTCACGTGTTTAATTGTGAAATTTATCCCATATATATATATATATATATATATATATATATATATATATATATATATATATATATATATATATATACAGTTGGGCTCATATGTTCGTACAGAGAAATATTTCAGTTATATTCGTCCTTATCTTTTGTACCATGTAGGCCCTATAGGATAGTTATGAAAAGTTTACTATTCGTTTGGGAAAATTTAACAAGCAAAAAATTAGTTTAACTCCAACATATAATGTAAAACGTCAAAGAATTTGAGGAAAATAAAAAAGTTAAAATGCAAAAGTTTTCGTAAATTTATTTACAAAATTATTTAATACTTTGTGTGTCCACCTTCGGCTTGAAAAATTTAAAATTTTTATCAGTAGTTGGCTGTTTATTCATTAAAGAATGTTGGCAATTCTGAATTCTAAAATTTTTTCTAGGAATCTTCATGGAAGACGGATGACTGTACATTGTACAAGCCATTAGTAAGCAATGAGTCGTCGTGATAAATAGCTATCTACGGATCTTAAGAGATCTGTTATTGCTGCACGTGTCTGGAAAAAGTTATAGTAAGATAGGATAAGAACTTCGAGTTCCATTTACGACGGTAGCTTCAGTCATAGAGAAAAAGCTTTCGAACAATCAAAACTCTACTCAGGTGTGGACGACCTTGCAAGATTTCAGAACACACATCTAGACGGATTGAAAGAATGGCTGTTGGCAATCTACGAGTTACTGCAGGTGATATTTGCCAAACATTAAGACTGTCTGACTTCGATGTCCACCCCTCTACTGCACGTCGTACATTGAGAAAGAATGGTCTGCATGGAAGAGTCGCACGAAGAAAACCTCTGCTACGAAAAGCGCACAGTGAAGCTCATTTAAAGTCGGCCAAGGATCATCAAATGATGGATTTGCATACTGGAAGAAAGTTCGCTCGGCAGACGATAGCCAAATTGAATTATTCGGAAATAACGAGCAACAGTACGTTTGGCGAAAACCAAATATCGCATTCGAATAAAAACATCCTTCCTACGGTTAAACATGATGGTAGTAGTTTGCTTCTTTGGGGATGATTTAGTGCTTCTGGTCCAGGAATGCTATTGTTGTCATCAATGGAATCTTGAATTCGAAAAAAATATCGGGAAATTTTAGAAGAAAATGTATTGCCTTCAGTTCGGCAGTTGCGAATGGGTCGCAAATCCTTACAGCATCAAAATAATGATCCAAAACATAAAAGTAAAAGCACCATGAAAAGGCTTCAACAAAAGAATTTCAAGCTTCTCGAATGGACCAGTCAAAACCGAAATCTCGGTTTAATCGAGAATTTATGGTTTTTCTTGAAAAAAGGTGTCCGGAAGAGAAACCTGAATGAATCTGAAACTGAAAGAATTAAAACAGTTTTCTTTAGAAGAATGGGCTAAAATTTCAACTGACATATGTCGAAACCTTGTAGAAAAATACTCAAAACGAATAACCGAAGTCGTTCAAGCGGAAGATGGACACACAAAGTACTAAATAATTTTGTAAATAATTGTACGAAAACTTTCCAAGCCTTTCCATTTCCATTTTGCATTTTAACCTTTTTCTAGTTTCCTCAAATTCTTTAATGTTTTACATTATATGTTGGAATTAAATTAATTTTTTTATTTTTTAAATTTTTTCAAACGAACGGTAAACTTTTCATAACTATCCTATGCATGGTACAAAAGATAAGGACGAATATAACTGAAATATTTCTCTGTACGAATACTTATGAGAGCCATTACACACACACACACTTTCAGGATGGATTCAGGACCTGAAAACAATGAAAATAGTTTATATAAACATACGCCCGAAATTGCTTTGTTTCCGAGTTACAGCCCGTTATGTGTTCCAGCAAGTATCCGCCTTACTTTTAAAGGAAGTGCTCAAAATGACCGCCTTGCGCTTGAATACACGCCTGAACACGCATTGTCATAGACTGCCTGACGCGTTCAAACATTCCATGTATTGCTCGGATTTTCTGGCATCCTTATTCTACACGTTAGCGAAGCATTTCAACGTTGTCAATGGGTGTCACGTAAACGATGGATTTCAGATGACCCCACAGGTAAAAAACGAGTGGATTCAGGTCCGGGGAGCGAGCAGGCAACGCAATGGATCCTCCACGGCCTATCCATTTATCAGGAAATCCAAATAGTCTCTGACTACTCGACTAAAATGAGGCGGAGCCAGGGCCGGACTTTCACCTGCTGAGGCCCTAAGCTATATGAAATTTGAGGCCCTTCTCTAAAAAAATTCGGGTAAAAAAATTTAAAATAATGTCATTATTACTATAATTATTATTTTTTATATTAATGTTAATGATAAAGAAAAAATAATATATATATATATATAATTTTTGATGAATTAGTGTTAAAGAATAAAAACTAATGATAAAATAAAAATATATTTAAAAAAATGAGGCCCCCGAGGGTGTGTGGCCCTAAGCTATAGCTTATTTAGCTTATAGGTAAGTCCAGCACTGGGCGGAGCGCCGTCATGCATAAACCACCTATGACGTCGGACACCAAGAGGAACTTCATCTAGTAAATCGCTTAAATCATTCCTTAAAAAAATTGAAATACGATTCTCCTGTTAATCTTCCAGGCAAAACAAAAGGACTGATTAAGTTGTTGGCAATAAGTCCTGCCCATACATTGATACTAAATTGTTGTTGGTGCCTTGATTGGATGATGAGATGCGGATTCTCTTCGGCCCAGTGATGAGTGTTGTGAAAATTGATCACGCCATTTCCTGTGAAGGCAGCCTCAACAGGAAACAACACGGAGGATAGAGAAAGAGGATCGCGAGCACACTGTTGAAGGAACCAAGTATAAAAAGCCTCTCGTGGTGGGAAATCAGCTCCAGTAAGGCCTTGTACTCTCTGAATGTGATATGGGTAAAGCTGTTGTTCCCGTAAAATTCTCCATACAGTTGTGTATCTTACACCCTCTACTGCTGCTATCCTTTGGGTGCTGTCACCAGGATGTTCCTCCACGCGATTCAGGACCCGCTCCTCCAACTCAACAGTTCTGGCGCTGATTGGTCTACCACCATCTGAAACTCGTTTGTTGAATGATCCTGTATCACCAAGACGCTCGTCTATTCTCTGAAAGGTCTTCTTATCTGGCAGACGGCGATTTGGAAATCTTTCCACATACAGACGTCTTGCTGCCGCCGCATTACACTCGGCAAGTCCATACATGAGATGCATGTCTGCCATTTCTCTGTCTGAATAAGCCTCCATTCTCACTTCGAATGCACACTATCACTGAATAGCACAAAAAATTTTAAGTTTTCTTTTCACTGGACTGCACTTATTCACGGTAAGACGTTACGAATACGAACGTCGAACAGTGAAACACCGCGATGCACCTCTGACTGACTGATGACTCTACACTCAACGATATTGAAACATGTCATAGAGTGTACGAAACATTACAATCGGGAAAGCCGTACATAAAATAAGTCTCGTACACACTCACATTGTCGGCAGTGTTTGTAAACAGTTTGCAGAAAGAATTGCTGGAACACAAAACGGGCTGTAACTTGGAAACAAAGCGAGTTCGGGCATATTTTTATGTAAATTTTTTTCATTGTTTTCAGGTCCTGAATCCATCCTGAAAGCGCGTCCCACATGTTATGAAACACTCTTTATATATATATATATATATATATATATATATATATATATATATATATATATATATATATATATATATATATATATATATATATATATATATATATATATACACAACACCCTTTCAAAATAATGGTACTGTGAGACTTCAGTGTTCCTTGTATATGAAATGAAAGAGTGGCAAAAACATTTCTATAAACCTTATGTTATGTTAAAGTCGAGAGACAAAAGAAAAAGGTGGTGAAAGAGTGAAAATGTTATTAAATCTAACAAACAAAATTGTTGTTGTTGTAGTTGTTGGTAACCTTTTTTGCAACACTTAAGGTCATATAAGGGAGGGAACCTACAACCTTTACGTGGAAACCGAACCACGGGTCGCTACATCATCTGCACGCGGAAGATGGGCCCCCATCCAGCTATTATCCAGAACCATTGTTTCTTAACGTCGCTGATCGACAGGAAGCGGTGTTACAACATTAACCATAACGTCGCGTTGGCAAATAAACTGACGTTAAAACAGGGTAACACTGAAAACACGAGAAAAACAAATGTCTAGACTTAATTTTCACAAATAAATGTAGCTTAAAAAATACTAAAACAATAAATTCTTCGATAAGATTAAACTACGATTTTGTTGTGATACCGACGACTATCGTCAATAAATCCATCAACTGACTTGAGCTTAGTCTCTAAATTCATCCATTTTTCTTTTTAGAAACGTTAAGTTCCGTAAGAGGTACTCCTTTGAAATCTGTTATTTTTATTTTAATGTCTTAACCTAGTTTAGTTTGATATGACGGTGGCATTTTTAGTACATACAGTATACCTTATGAACCTTATGTTGTTTCGTGCGTTGGTCTCTCTTCACACGGAGGTCAAGCTGGTGGCCCCGCCTCTAGGTCTGGCCTGGTGGAGGAGCGAGTTGCTTTCTTGCGCTCTCCACCGTACATAGCCAGGCACGCCCGGCTCATCTGGTACTGTCCTGAGCCAGGCATCCAGTCTTTTCTTGAAGACTTCAACTTTGACCCCCGTTACGTTTCTGAGGTCCTTAGGAAGCTGGTTGAAAAGTCTTGGCCCCCTGACAACCAAGCTATTTTCCTTCAGGGTTGAGGAGGTCCCTTGTCGGGCCTTTAATTTGGGAACACTACACATTCTGCCTTTCCTATTTTCCAGTGTTGTTTGAATGGTAATTGAGTTTAGTTTTAGGTTTGGTACCAGTTTTTCGATCATTTTCCATATGTAGATTATGATGTACCTCTCTCTTCTTCTTTCCAGTGAGTACAGATTTAGTTTACGTAGTCTTTCCCAGTAGTTGAGTTCTTTGCAGCCATCAATCTTGGCTGTGAAATGCCTTTGCGTTTCTTCTAGTTTATTAGTTTCTTCCTTTTTATATGGGGACGTCAAAACTGAGCAGTATTCAAGTTTTGGTATAATCAGTGTTTTTAGCAGGGTAATCATTACTGTCCTGTCCCTTCTCTTGAAAGTTCTTACTACCTGTCCGGCGACTCTTTTTGCTTTATTTATCGCTATCTGATTTTGTGTTTCGAATTTTGCATCATCTGTCATTATTATCCCGAGATCAATCGCTTTCGTGCTTCTCTGAATTTCCTGTCTATCTGGAGCATAATATGCAGTCTGTTTAAGTTCTTCTTTTCTACCATATCTCAAGAGCTGAAATTTCTCGGCGTTGAATGACATGTTGTCTTCTGACCATTTGTATATTTTGTTCGTGTCCCTCTGCAAGGCCTCCACGTCATGTACATCGCTGATTTTTCTGCTGATCTTTGTATCGTCTGCAAAGGATGTTACTATACTGTTGCTGTTTACTCCGCTGTCTATGTTTGTTAACATGATTATGAACAGGAGTGGGGCCAGTACTGTCCCTTGTGGTACTGAGCTGCGTACTTCCGATTCTGATGATGATATACCTTGAATTTTGACGACCTGCAGACGATCTCTAAGGAAGTTGTAGATCCATTTTCCCACTTTGCCTGTTATTCCCATATATTTAATTTTATGTGCTATTATACCATGGTCACATTTATCGAGAGCTTTAGCAAAATCTGTGTATATAACATCGTAGTTGTCATTGCCTTCCAATGCGTCTAGGATATTGTTGTAGTGTTCTATTAGTTGTGATAGACATGATCTACCTGATCGGAATCCATGCTGATTTTCGTTGAATCTTTCCCGTGTCTCCAGGAAATCATAAATTTTCTCTCTAACTATTCTTTCAAATACTTTGGTGAGGTGGGACGTCAATGACACTGGTCTATAGTTCTTTGTTTGAGATCTGTATATATATATATATATATATATATATATATATATATATATATATATATATATATATATATATGTGATGAATAAAACCACGAAGGAAAAAAGAAACACAAACGGGTGCTCAAGCGCTTTCGTCTAATGACATCCTCAGGAACACTGGAGTGAAAGGACAGATCAAGGCAATATATAGGTTACAAAAATAAACATACATACATACATATTCATATATATACATATATATATATATATATATATATATATATATATATATATATATATATATATATATATATATATACATATATATAGTAAGCATAGAAAAAATTGTGGGAGGAGCCAACATTTATAGTTTATGAAGCAGATCACAAAAGAATAAAGAAATAAAAATAAATATAAATATAAATTGAGAAAAAATAATTACCAAATAGTGCCTTAGTGATATATATGTCACAGCCTAAATAATCATAAAGAAATAAACAGGCAAAAAAAAAACCAAAATATACATACATATATATATATATATATATATATATATTATATATATATATATATACATATATATATATATATATATATATATAAAAAGACACTTTTAGCACTTTGGCCGACCTTCAATATAAATTCAAATGGCTTGTTTATGGAACAGGTCACAAAAGAATAAAGAAATAAAAATAAATATAAATATTGTAAGTGGAGTCTATAAATTCAAGCTCAAAAGGGAAGTTTTACAATCAATTTAATAGATGATGCCAAATTGATATATATGTCACAAAGAAATAAAGAAATAAACCACAAAAAAAAAAAAAAAAAATTAATTATTAAAAAATAATAAAAAATAATAATAATAAATTGAAAGATAAATTTTAAGAGAGGCAACCAATTTATAAGGGAAAAAAATAACCACATATGCATATTATAGTCACAAACGAATAAAAAAGTACAAGTAAATATAAATTGGAAAACAAAATGATGCCTAGATGATATATAAAGAACAATAAAATATATATACAACATATATACGGTATATACGAAATATAAACGCAATATATACAGAATATATATATATATATATGCATAAGGGAAAAAAAATTACCAAATTTGTTTTTATAATTATTGTCTGAAAAAACGGTAGGTCGCAAAAGAATAAAGAAATAAAAATAAATATAAATTGAAAAAAAATTACAAATAATACACGTACCCATGTATACCCGCATAACCAAATATATATACATATACACACATATATACAAACACACACACACACACACATATATATATATATATACACATACAAGCTTGACAATCGCGAAATGAGAAATCATCGCGCAGAACCTTTGTGAGGTTGTAAGGTAAGGTAAGGTACATACACATATATATATATATATATATATATATATATATATATATACGTTTAACTGCATACATACATACATACATACATACATATACACACATACATACATACATATACACATATATACATACAAACACATTTAACTGCAATGACCACACACATACTCACATACACATACATACATACACATACACGCATACAGCAAAAAATTGAAAAATAAAATTGTGAGAGAAACAAAAGACAAAAACAAATTTTTACCAAAGATTTAACAACCTGCCCTTTTTGTTTAAATCCATTCTGAAGGAATTCAGAGCAACGGGATCGAGTTGAAACAGACCTTTACTCATGTTAAGGTTATTTGTAAGTTGAATTATAGCCGACTCAAGAATATTTCTATTAACAATGTTGCTAGAGTGAAACAAAACTGAAACATTATTCCAATCAATACAATGGGATAACTCTGACAAATGGACAAAAAGTTATCCCATTGTATTGATTGGAATAATGTTTCAGTTTTGTTTCACTCAAGCAACATTGTTAATAGAAATATTCTTGAGTCGGCTATAATTCAACTTACAAATAACCTTAACATGAGTAAAGGTCTGTTTCAACTCGATCCCGTTGCTCTGAATTCCTTCAGAATGGATTTAAACAAAAAGGGCAGGTTGTTAAATCTTTGGTAAAAATTTGTTTTTGTCTTTTGTTTCTCTCACAATTTTATTTTTCAATTTTTGCTGTATGCGTGTATGTGTATGTACAGTGGCGGTTCCTCATATGGGCAATATGGGCAGCCGCACAGGGCGGCATTTGTGGAGGGGCGGCATGAGCGCCTGCAAAAAAAATAAAAATAAAAATAAGAATAAATAAATAAATAAATAAATAAAAAATAAAAAATAAAATAAAATAAATAATAAAAGATCAATAAATATTTTTATTAATAAAAAACCATCTATTGCATTTTCCATAAACCTTCCCATAAAAGACCTAAACAATGCAAAATGCTTCCAGATTAATATTATTGGGAATAAAGGCCCATACTTTAACATATGTAATGTTATTTTTCTGGGTTTGGTTAAATAGTGAAATGTATATTATTTATTACAGAACGAATCTTCACACTCAGCCACTAAGGTCTGTCAAATAACCGCAAATGGATAAGAGGTCAAAGCTATCAGGTGCTCAGTTTAGAAAAAAGAGGAAAGAAGAAGAGGAGAAACGAGCAAAAGATAAAGGTATAGAGCTATGTCATCTACTCTTCACTGCTATATTGCACTGCTATTTTGTGATATAGCTTTCTGAGTCATTTGAAGTGTACTATTATGTATATAATTAGCCATTAACCAAGGAGGTTGTATTATTCATTTGTTTCCTATTCTAAAAGTTTAATAAATTGTGCTTAATAACATGTTAAATTAATTGTACTAGCCTATTCATGCATTGGTCTGTTATGTTCTATTTTACTATTTGCAGGGGCACTTTTGAAATATTTGGAACACCCTCTGCCACTAGCCAGGATGAGAAGCCGTCTACTTCTGCCATTATTGAGGCTGAGGAGCCATCTACCTCCTCAGCCTCACATATGTCTCCACAAATGCAGTCTGATCCTGAGGATGAAGACCCATTTGCTTCTACTTCTCCCCGGCAGGACTCTTCAGGTGAGTTTGTGTGCACATATGTCTGTGAGTGTGTGCGTGTGTGTGTATGTGTGTGCATCCCTGCAAAGCATTTTGCAAACAGTTATAAATTATAATGTTATTATCACTGGGTCTGGGTTACTGGGTATGTGTGGTGTTTCACCACCATAATTCCATAACACCACCACCATAACAAAGTGCTGTGAATAATGTGTTATCTAACTTAGGTGTGTATACTAATGAGTAATGCTCTTGTTCTTTCTATTAGAAATGCCTGGAGCAGAATCGCCTCCTGAGGATGAGTCTCTGTCCACCGACCCTGCTAACTGGCCTTCAGTTCTGACTGAGAGAATTCGGACACAACTGGTTTCCAGGGGACCAAGTCAAGTACCATCTGACTTTGTATTCCCTAGAAACGACAGTGACGGAAGAAGTTTCCACCATCAATACTTCAGGAAGTCATTGGTTAGTGGGGAAAATATAACCAGAAGTTGGTTGGTCTATTCCTTAAAAACAACAGCCTTTTCTGTTTCTGTTGTACATTATTTTCCAAGAGGAAAATAAATTTAACAAGTTTGGGACTCTCGGACTGGAAGCATGCAAGCTCATTGCTCACATCACATGACAACAGTTCAGAACACCTAAATTCTATGAAAATCTGGAAAGAACTGGCAGTGAGGATGAGAAAGGGGGAGACCATTGACAAGCAGGAGATGGCACTTCTGGAGGCTGAGAAGTTGAGATGGAGAGCGGTGCTGACACGTCTCACTGCTATTGTGCATTCTCTGGCAGTTAGGAATTTGGCACTAAGGGGACATACAGAAAAATTGTTCTCACCATCAAATGGCAATTTTCTGAAAGAAGTTGAACTGATGGCACAATTTGATCCTATAATGCAAGAGCACATTAACCGTGTCCAAAAAGGGACCTCCAGTCACACCAGCTACCTCGGCCACCACATACAAAACGAACTCATTGATTTGTCGAGCAGCAAGACCATTTCAGCAATGGTGAGCGACATCAAACAATCAAAGTTTTTTTCAATAATTCTAGATTGCACTCCAGATATCAGCCACACTGAACAGTTGTCAGTTGTGATTCGGGTTGTGTCACTGGAGGGGAAGCCCCATATAAAGGAACATTTCATGGGGTTTTTGGAGGCAGAGGAGTCCACTGGTGTTAGAAAATCTAGAAGAGGAAGAACCATTGTTGTCCCAAGGCGATACGATGACTAAGCTGATTGATGCAGCATTGCTTGTATATATATTAAGTTAAGGTGTGTATATATATCCATCTCATAATTGTAAGGTTAGTGAAAAATTAAATTAATTTAGAGCTAGCATTTTTGAGCTCTTGTGGCATCATTGTTTGGTCACACTGTTGGCATCATTTTGAGACGCTGCGCGTCTTTTCTACTCGTTTGTGGAAGGTCGTACGTAAAGGTGTGGTTTGATAGAGAGCTCTCTTGCAATTCAGTTTGGTTGTTTAGATACATGATTGTTGCATCGTGCAATAGTCCAGGTTGCGTTGTTGTTGCAAGGTTCAGAAAGAAGACCACAAATAGTACCCTTTTGTTTACTTTTAAGTTCATGTAATTTAAGGTCTAAGGTAGGCCCGCATCGAGTCAGCAACCCTGAGGTTACCCTGAGGTAGGACCTAATAGGATCTCAAATCCGTAAGTTTAATTTAGCTTAACTTGGGCTTTAGGTAGAACTTGCCCTTTAGAATTTGGCCGTTCACGGCTCAGCTGGGATTTCGAACCCGACAAATAAATAAAATAACATGGTCCTTCAGAACCGGATTTCTACCCCAAGACTGAGTCAGTGACCATTTTTCGGCAAAGTTCTGATTGTGCAAATTGTATCCCAAGTTAGGCCTAGACGGGTTGAGTATTATTGAGTTAAGGTCCCAGGGTAAAAAGTTTGGTCGCCCAATTGCGAAACTTGGCCAGTCGTCTGTCGTTTTTTGGCCTACTTTTTTTCCGGTTTGGTTAATTTTGGGTTATTATTGAGTTAAGGTCCCAGGGTAAAAAGTTTGGTCGCCCAATTGCGAAACTTGGCCAGTCGTCTGTCGTTTTTTGGCCTACTTTTTTTCCGGTTTGGTTAATTTTGGGTTATTATTGAATTAAGGTCCCAGGGTAAAGTTGGTCGCCCAATTGCGAAACTTGGCCAGTCGTCTGTCGTTTTTTGGCCTACTTTTTTTCCGGTTTGGTTAATTTGGGTTATTATTGAATTAAGGTCCCAGGGTAAAGTTTGGTCGCCCAATTGCGAAACTTGGCCAGTCGTCGGTCGTTTTTTGGCCTATTTTTTCCGGTTTGGTTAATTTTGGGTCATTATTGAATTAAGGTTCTGGGGTGGAAAATTTGGTATTCCATACTGGTGTTTGGTTAGTACCCCACTCAGCAATTCAGTTTATTTGAAAGTAAAATTTGCGTTTGATCAGTTTGGTTAAGTATTTCTGCCAATTCAGCTCATTTGGTATTGAGCCCAAGGGTTGTTTACATTGAAGATGAGTGCATCTGAATTGAACAAATTTATAAAAGGAGAAGTGCCTACAAAGGTCTAATTACAAAGGTCATTGCCACTATAGATTCTGCCATAGAGCAAGAGGATTTACGCTTAGTGACTGCGAAGCTTGCCATATTAGAAACTAAAAAGGTTGCTCTAAGTGAGGTAAATGTTAAAATTGAGGCTCTTATAGAAGAGGATGAAATAGAAAATAACATAATTTACTTTGAAGAGATTATTGATGATATGATTAACGTAGGCCTCCGAGCAAAAGAGTTTAGCAGCTCAGTACAGTTAGAGACCAGGTCAAATAATGAAACACAACACTCAACAAATGATGCTTGTGAAGTTAAGGTTAACAGATCTGTAGTTCAATTACCGAGGCTTGTACTCAAAACATTTTCTGGGAGTATTCAGGAATGGCAAGGATGGGCAGACAGTTTTCAATCAGCAGTTCATTCTAGTCAAGTGTTAAGTGCCGTGGAGAAGTTTAATTATTTGCAGTCCCTCTTGGAAGGGGAGGCAGCAAAGACTATAGCCGGATTAGCATTAACAGAGGCTAATTATAATGTGGCTTGGGATATATTAAAGAAACGGTTTGGTAAGCCAGAGATCTTAATTAAAAGCCACCTCCGTGCACTTTTAACTATACCTCCTGTTAATAATCCTAATAGTGTCAAGGAGTTACGGCAGTATATGATGAATTTGAAATTAGAACTAGGTCCCTGGACAACTTGGGTGTAGGAATGGAAAAGTATGGTATAATGTGGTTCCTACACTGGAGTCTAAATTGCCTAGCTCAATTTTGCTTGAATTAAGTAGGGGACACTCTGCAGAACATGTGTACATCCCCCTTCAGCAGATGTTAAGTCTTTTAGGCACAGAATTAGCAAGACGAGAGGGAGTTGAGTTTGCACAATGGGATGGTAAACAAGAGGACAAAGGCAGGCACAGCACCAAAGTTTCCACAAAAAGGAATAGCCCAGGTACAGTGTCAGCTCTACATGCCTCCTCTGAGAATAAATTAAAGGGAATCAAGGAATGTATATTTTGCGAAGGCAACCACAAGTCATATAAATGTGAGGTGGCTGAGGCCTTACCCTTTGAGGAGAGAAAGGACAGGGTAACTAAGTCCACAGCATGTTTTAAATGTTTTTTGAAAGGTCATAGAGCAAGGTTTTGTAAGTTTAAAATTTTGTGCAAAAAATGTCATGGTAGGCATCAGCCATTATTGTGTGAAAACACTCTTAGTAGGCCTACCCCAGAAGTAGAGACATCAGTGGCACATGCCACTGCTATGCAAGGGAGTAAAAGTAAAGGGGGATTATTGCAAACAACTGCAGCCTTATTAATTGGGAATGAGGGAGAAGCTACTGTAAGAGTGTTGTTTGATAGTGGTAGCCAGTGTAGTTTTATTAAGACCAGAATTTCCAGAAAATTGAAGTTTAAAGAACTTAAGAGGGAAAATTTAAGAATTTCTGGGTTTGGGGGTTCCGTTCAAAACCGAACCAAATTTAAGAAGGTAGAAGTTCTGGTTAAAGGGTTGTTACCGCAAAGTCCCACTATCAAGGTCCAAGCTGTAGAGATTGAGGAACTTTGTGCTCCAGTCACTACTTGTTTAGATATGGCATGTGTCCAAGAATTGCAAGTTAAAGGAATTAATTTGGGCAACAATAAGTTTGAGGGAACAGAAGATATTAGTCTTTTGATTGGAGCTGCCTATTATTGGGACTTCATCACTGGTAATATTGTCCGTACATCTCAAGGCCCAGTAGCTATTGAAAGTAAGCTAGGCTGGATGCTACATGGTAGTTATTGCAATGAAATGGAAGTTAAGGCTCTCTTTGTTAAGATTGAGGAGAACAGCCATGGTCTGGAAAGGCATTTGAAAGCGTTTTGGGAACTTGAATCTATTGGTATAAAGGACAACCAGTCAAGTACAGTGAACAATGATGTTTTAGAGCACTTTGAAAAAGGGATTGGGTTTAGAGATGGTTGCTATGAAGTTGGCCTACCATGGAAGGATTCTTGCAAACCCGGTTCAAACCTTCAGCTAGCTAATCGGAGGTTGGAGACTTCATTGTACAGGCTAAGAAAAAATGAGGAGTTGTTAATTGAATACGATGAGGCCATCCTAAGTTATGTAAGGGAGGGCTATGCTGAAAGGGTGCAAGGTGAGCTGGTGAGCCAGGAGGCACATTATCTGCCACACCATGCAGTAGTGGTACGGCGAGACAAAACTACCACCAAACTGAGGGTAGTTTTTGATGGCTCAGCTAAGGACAAAGGTGGTGTGTCCTTGAATGACTGTTTGGATGCTGGGCCAAATTTAAATGCAGATTTATTTTCCTTGTTACTAAGATTCAGGTTTGGTAGAGTAGCATTGACTGCAGATGTGAAGCAAGCCTTTTGCGGATAAAGTTAAAACCAGAGGACAGAGATGCAGTAAGGTATCTGTGGGTGGATACGAAAGACTTGTTGGAAAATGAACCTAAGGTTCAAGCATATAGAATGAAGTCAGTGTTGTTTGGCCTCAGCTCTAGTCCATTTCTGTTGGCAGCTACTATGCAGTACCATTTTAAGAAATATTCTGAAGTCTATCCTAACACTATTGAACACATAAGGAAAAATTTTTATGTTGATGATTTGCTATGTTCCGTGGATAATACAGAAATGGCTAAACAGATATTCATGGAGGCTAGAGCTATAATGAGGGAGGCTGGCATGGAGCTCAGAAAATGACAGACCAATCATTCGCAATTACAAGAGTTTATGAGTCATTCCTCTGTAGTACCTGACGCAGCAGAAAGTATTGAGGATTCTGGTATTAAGGAGTTGTGGGCAATAGACGCAAAGGTGCTAGGCATCGTTTGGCAGCAAGATGATGATTTGTTACCTTCAATGGGAAATCTTTAGTAGAGCTGGCTGAGAATGAGACAAGGTGGACAAAACGTACAGCTCTTAGTTTGGCTTCGAAGGTCTTTGATCCTCTTGGATTCCTGGCTCCATTTGTGATAAAGTCAAAAATTTGGTTTCAGAGCCTCTGGGAAATTGGACTTGGTTGGGACCAAGAGTTACCTGATCATATGGTGGTAAGGTGGAAATATTGGTTCAAAGAATTGGCACATCTTGGAGACATTGAAATCCCAAGATGGTACTTTGGAGAGTTGAACAATAGTCCAGACAATTTGGAGCTGCACATCTTTTGTGACGCAAGTGAGGAAGCCTATGCAACTTGTATTTATATAAGAGGCGCATTGCAAGAAGAAGTAAGTTGCAGGTTGGTTGCTGCAAAGAGCAGAGTAGCACCTTTGAAAAGGCTTTCTGTTCCAAGGTTGGAATTGATGGGTGCCGTTATTGCTAGTCGGCTTGCAATTACAGTGCGAAAGTCTTTGGCCCTCTATGAAATTCCAAGCTATTATTGGACAGACTCCACTATAGTTTGGCACTGGTTAAGAAGTCAGGCAAGGAAATGGAAACCATTTGTTGCCAATAGGGTGGAGGAAATTCAAGCGCACACAGATCCCAAGCAATGGAAGCATTGTCCAGGCATCCAAAACCCCGCTGATTTACCAACACGAGGAATTTCGGTGAAAGATCTTTCACAATCAAGTTTGTGGTGGAATGGGCCAGAGTGGCTAAAACTTGGAAGTGAAAACTGGCCTTCTAATCAGCCTATTGTAGGAAAATGCCAGGCTGAAGAAGCATGGGTGAGTGAGGTGAGAAAATGCGCTGTGAACAGTTGTCAAGTTATGCAGCAGGACCCCATATTGAGGCTTGAGGACATTAGCAGTCTGAAAAGATTGTTAAGAGTGACAGCATGGGTATATAGATTTACCAACAACATTAAGGGAGAAACAAGAAGGGAAGGAATTCTGAACAGTAATGAGATTCAGCAAGCCAGGAAATACTGGGTGGTATATATGCAGAAGAAAAAATTTGGTGAAGAGAGAGAATTGCTCACCAGCCATCCATTACAGGTTCTACCAACACATTCTGTGCTCAAGGGTTTGGATGTGTTTTTGGATCAGGATTTATTGAGAGTAGGAGGTAGACTACAGTTTTC
Organism: Bathynomus jamesi; assembly: GCA_023014485.1. Classification (NCBI taxonomy): domain Eukaryota; kingdom Metazoa; phylum Arthropoda; class Malacostraca; order Isopoda; family Cirolanidae; genus Bathynomus; species Bathynomus jamesi. The sequence continues at coordinate 225,808 of JAJOZX010000956.1, read as the reverse complement.
TGGGCTTCCAGAGGAGAAAAGACATCCAATTTTGCTACCTTCTGGGGGGCACTTTGTGGACCTTTTGATCCTGGATACTCATCATAAGCTGTTACATGCTGGAGTTAGAGAAGTGATAATAGAGATTAGACAACAATTTTGGATTCTCAAAATTAGACAAGTAGTGAAAAAGGTCTTGCATAAATGTGTGGTTTGCAAGCGTTGGAGTGCAAAGCCTTATTATGAAAAGGTGGCTCCACTTCCAAGAGAACGGTGTGTCTATACTGCCCCATTTGATGTAGTGGGAGTAGACTTTGCAGGGCCAGTCTATGTGTATGAGCGAGGGGAGTCTAACAAAGGTTATATATGTCTTTTCACCTGTGCTACCACCAGAGCAATCCATTTGGAGTTGGTAAGCAACTTAAGTAGTGATGTATTTCTTTGGCCTTTAAAAGGTTTGTGAACAGAAGGGGTTTCCCAAATAAAATCATATCGGATAATGCAAAAACTTCAAAAAGGCTGCAAAGGAACTCCAAGAAATTTGGTCCTTGCTAAAAGAGGAAGGATTCCAATCCTACTTTTCACACCAAGGGGTACAGTGGGAGTTTATGTTGAGAGAGCACCATGGTGGGGAGGATTTTGGGAAAGGCTAGTGAGAAGTGTAAAGTGTCCATTAAAGAAACTTTTAGCTAATGCTCATTTGAGCAAAGAAGAATTCTCTACGTTTTATGTGAAGTAGAAGCAATGGTGAACAGTAGACCTATCACTTTGTTTACAACAGTAGGCAGGATGCAGAGCCATTGACACCAAATCATTTTCTTTGTGGTAAACGATTAACATCAAACCCCAGTGTGCCAGAAGACTTGCAGCCCATCCAGAGCACTCAAGGAGAGTTAACCAGACGGTTCAGGTACCTTGAAGAGCTACAAGATCAGTTATGGAAGAGGTGGCAGATGGAATACTTGCCAGAACTCAATTATTACCCATCAGGCAAGGTAAAGGGCTCCAATGCAAATTGTATCAAGGTGGGAGAAGTGGTAATGATTGGGGATGAAAGACCAAGGCAATGCTGGAAGCTTGGCATAATTGAAGAGTTGTTTGTTGGCAAAGACAATTTAGTTAGGTCTGCACTGGTAAAGACTTCAGGAGGAAGTTAAAGAGACCTATACAAAAACTCTATGCTTTAGAAATCAGCAAAAACACAGATAGTCAAGATGAAACATTTGAGTACAGCCTCATGAAGAAGGCTTGGCTAACCTTGCAGAAGGTAATGACAACAATGCCTCTTCGGTGGGAGTGTTAGAAAATCTAGAAGAGGAAGAACCATTGTTGTCCCAAGGCGATACGATGACTAAGCTGATTGATGCAGCATTGCTTGTATATATATTAAGTTAAGGTGTGTATATATATCCATCTCATAATTGTAAGGTTAGTGAAAAATTAAATTAATTTAGAGCTAGCATTTTTGAGCTCTTGTGGCATCATTGTTTGGTCACACTGTTGGCATCATTTGAGACGCTGCGCGTCTTTTCTACTCGTTTGTGGAAGTCGTACGTACGTAAAGGTGTGGTTGATGGAGAGCTCTCTTGCAATTCAGTTTGGTGTTTAGATACATGATTGTTGCATCGTGCAATAGTCCAGGTTGCGTTGTTGTTGCAAGGTTCAGAAAGAAGACCACAAATAGTACCCTTTTGTTTACTTTTTAAGTTCATGTAATTAAGGTCTAAGGTAGGCCCGCATCGAGTCAGCAACCCTGAGGTTACCCTGAGGTAGGACCTAATAGGATCTCAAATCCGTAAGTTTAATTTAGCTTAACTTGGGCTTTAGGTAGAACTTGCCCTTTAGAATTTGGCCGTTCACGGCTCAGCTGGGATTTCGAACCCGACAAATAAATAAAATAACAACTGGTCAACATTTGGCATCTCTGATTCTGAAGAGACTGGAGGAGCTAAAAGTTCCTTTCATGGACTGTAGAGGACAATCATACGACAACGGGGCCAACATGAGGGGAAAAAACAAGGGTGTTCAATCCAGGCTCCTAGAAATTAATCCAGAGCTCTGTTTGTTCCATGTGGGGCTCATTCTCTGAATTTGCTTGGGCCGATGCTGCTAAGGGATCTATGATGCCACAAGTTACTTTGGCATCTTGCAGAAGCTTTACAACTTGTTTTCAGCCTCCACACAACGATGCGCCATTTTGAAAAAACCTGTGAACATCACATTGAAGATGTGGTCTGATACAAGGTGGGAAAGCAAGATCAAGAGTGTGGAGCCCCTGAGATATCAGGCAGCTGCAGTGAGAGATGCACTGATCGAGGTGGTTCTAGGACAGTTCATACCAGGACAGCTCATACCAGGACAACTTATACCCAGACAACTCATACCCGGACAACTCATACCTAGGACAACTCATACCTAGGACAACTCATACCTAGGACAACTCATACTTAGGACCAGAAAAAAAAAAAGAAAAATTAATGAAAACATTTATTTTGTAAAATAAAAATTAAATTTAAACATTTAGAATTCATGCAAGTTATTAATGGAAACATTTTGAAATGAAAACATTTATTTTTAAAATTAATGAAAACATTTATTTGTAAAGTTAAAAATTAAATTTAAACATTTAAAATTCATGCAAGTTATATATATATATATATATATTATATATATAGATATCTATATATATTATATATGCCAGTCAGGTTCATTGAAGCCCGGTTTAGGTCAACTGAATACCCGGTTGGGTTCATTGAATGCCCAGTTAGGTCAACTGTACGCCCTTGACGATTGGTTAGGTTTAGTCGTGATATTTTCGTTGAACAACGAAAAATATCACGACTAAACCTAACCAATCGTCAAGGGCGTACAGTTGACCTACCGGGCATTCAAATTTTATCCTATGTAAATAATAGTTCTCTATTTATTGTATGTTTGCAATAAATACTAATTTGTTGTTATGTTTTCTTATCTTATTTTGATTAATTTGCAGAGTTAAACTTTCGGGGTGGATATAGATGAAAGATCAACATTGGGGTGGTAATTGTTGAAGAGAGTATGAGATGTCCTAGGTATGAGTTGTCCTAGGTATGAGTTGTCCGGGTCTGAGTTGTCCGAGTCTGAGTTGTTCCGTATAAGTTGTCCGGGTATGTGTTGTCCTGGTATGAGCTGTCCGGTCACGGATCGAGGTGAGGGACCACACCAAAGACTCTGTAATAAAGGTCGAGGCTCAATCTCTGTCAGAGGAGGTTGGGTCATACCGCTTCGCCATTTGTTCAGTGGTTGTGGCATGACTGTTGTGCCAAATTCAGCAGTGAGCAAGCAGATGCAGTCTCCTAGCATGCACGTTGATGTTGCAGTAAATCTCCTAAAAAAAACAGAGAGAGGTCTCCGCAATTACAGGGCAACAGGTTTTGTGGCTGCCCACAAATGGCAGCACAGATATCTGTGAACAAATGAATGTGGAGGCTGTGTTAAACAAAAACGGCTGAGGTCCACAAAGCGGCACTTCTCCTATGAAGCATCTGATGAGCCCTTGATTGATGCTTTGAAGAAGCTGGAGGTGACATTTTTCAATGCAGTGGTTGATGCTGCAACATCAGCCATTCAGGAAAGATTTTCCACGTTGGAAATTGTGGGAGAGAAGTTTGGAGTGCTGACACATTTCCAAAATCTCACATTTGAGGAGCTGACAGAACAATGTGTGAACCTTAGTACTACACTACACTTTAAGGGACAATCTGACTTGGATGGCAGAGAGCTTGCACAGGAGCTGAAGAACTTGCCTGACTTGCCAAAAGACCATATCCTTGCTTGAACTGCTGACATTTATCCATGAAAGGGAGCTCTCTGAAATATATCCAAATTTGTGGACTGCTCTCAGAATTGGTCTTACTCTTCCAGTCACTGTTGCTGAAGCAGAGAGGAGCTTTTCAAAGCTGAAGCTCATCAAATCCTACCTGAGGTCAACTATGTCACAGGAACGCCTTACCGGTCTGGCATCATCAGTATAAATCATACAATTGCTGAGCAGATTTCATATGATGATTTAATTCATGACTTTGCATCAAGGAAGGTAAGAAGAGTCAGGCTTTAGATGGCAGTTGTGCTGTGGTGCAAATTTATTTTGTTTCTTGTTCAAAGTGTAGCATAATAATTACCCTCTCTTAAGTGTCTTATTCTATTTATGTGATAGAGCATTTGTACAATTTAGAAATTTGATTCTCTAGTTATTTATGGCAGTTGTGCAATTTAATTTGTATTTTTCCTGTTCATAGTATCATAATTACATTCTCTTAAGTGAGTTATTCTATTTACGTGATGAAGGATTGTAAAATTCAGAAATTTGAGTCTTGTTTTGGTTCTGAAGTTCCAACAATTAGTCCAATAAAAAGTTATTTTGTGAAAGAGTTAGTCTGTCCTTTATTTGGGGGGATTCGAATGTGTGTGTGTTGGCGAACAGGGGGGGGGGGGGGGGCGCTGAAGGTGAGGTTCGCCCAGGGCGTCAGTAAGCTAGGACCGCCACTGTGTATGTATGTATGTGTATGTGAGTATGTGTGTGGTCATTGCAGTAAATGTGTTTGTATGTATATATGTGTGTATATGTATGTATGTATGTGTGTATATGTATGTATGTATGTATGTATGTATGCAGTTAAAACGTATATATATATATATATATGTGTATGTACCTTACCTTACCTTACAACTCACAAAGGTTCTGCGCGATGATTTCTCATTTCGCGATTGTCAAGCTTGTATGTGTATATATATATATATGTGTGTGGGTGTGTGTTGTATATGTGTGTATATGTATATATTGGTTATGCGGGTATACATGGGTACGTGTATTATTTGTAATTTTTTTTCAATTTATATTTATTTTTATTTCTTATTCTTTTGCGACCTACCGTTTTTTCAGACAATAATTATAAAAACAAATTTGGTAATTTTTTTTCCCTTATGCATATATATTATATATATATTCTGTATATATTGCGTTTATATTTCGTATATATACCGTATATATGTTGTATATATTTTTATTGTTCTTTATATATCATCTAGGCATCATTTGTTTCCAATTTATATTTACTTGTACTTTTTTATTCGTTGTGACTATAATATGCATATGTGGTTATTTTTTCCCTATAAATTGGTTGCCTCTCTTAAAATTTATCTTTCAATTTATTATTATTATTTTATTATTTTTTTAATAATTAATTTTTTTTTTTTTTTTTTTTTTGTGGTTTATTTCTTTATTTCTTTGTGACATATATATCAATTTGGCATCATCTATTAAATTGATTGTAAAACTTCCTTTTTGAGCTTGAATTTATAGACTCCACTTACAATATTTATATTTATTTTATTCTTTATTCTTTTGTGACCTGTTCATAAACAAGCCATTTGAATTATATTGAAGGTCGGCCAAAGTGCTAAAAGTCTTTTATATATATATATATATATATATATATATATATATATATATGTATGTATATTTGTGGTTTTTTTATTTGCCTGTTTATTTCTTTATGATTATTTAGGCTGTGACATATATATCACTAAGGCACTATTTGGTAATTATTTTTCTCAATTATATATTTATATTTATTTTATTTCTTTATTCTTTTGTGATCTGTTTCATAAACTATAAATGTTGGCTCCCCACAATTTTTTCTATGCTTACTATATATATATATATATATATATAACGTAAAGAACGACGCTTGTATAGGAGATATTCCGCGCAAGACGAGAAAGAGAAAACAACAAATGAAAAAATGAAGTACCACCTGGGAATCGAACCCGGGATCTTCCGATTGCCGGTCAGACGCGATAACCACTACACCATGGACTCCACTCTTCCAAATGCCGTAATTCCTCTACATACTCGCAGAAACCAATGCCCCAAGGGGCACCTCCCGCTTGCCGTAACATTATATACATTCAACTGCAAAGAACACGCAGTATAAATAACGTAAAGAACGACGCTTGTATAGGAGATATTCCGCGCAAGACGAGAAAGAGAAAACAACAAATGAAAAAATGAAGTACCACCTGGGAATCGAACCCGGGATCTTCCGATTGCCGGTCAGACGCGATAACCACTACACCATGGACTCCACTCTTCCAAATGCCGTAATTCCTCTACATACTCGCAGAAACCAATGCCCCAAGGGGGCACCTCCCGCTTGCCGTAACATTATATACATTCAACTGCAAAGAACACGCAGTATAAATAACGTAAAGAACGACGCTTGTATAGGAGATATTCCGCGCAAGACGAGAAAGAGAAAACAACAAATGAAAAAATGAAGTACCACCTGGGAATCGAACCCGGGATCTTCCGATTGCCGGTCAGACGCGATAACCACTACACCATGGACTCCACTCTTCCAAATGCCGTAATTCCTCTACATACTCGCAGAAACCAATGCCCCAAGGGGGCACCTCCCGCTTGCCGTAACATTATATACATTCAACTGCAAAGAACACGCAGTATAAATAACGTAAAGAACGACGCTTGTATAGGAGATATTCCGCGCAAGACGAGAAAGAGAAAACAACAAATGAAAAAATGAAGTACCACCTGGGAATCGAACCCGGGATCTTCCGATTGCCGGTCAGACGCGATAACCACTACACCATGGACTCCACTCTTCCAAATGCCGTAATTCCTCTACATACTCGCAGAAACCAATGCCCCAAGGGGGCACCTCCCGCTTGCCGTAACATTATATACATTCAACTGCAAAGAACACGCAGTATAAATAACGTAAAGAACGACGCTTGTATAGGAGATATTCCGCGCAAGACGAGAAAGAGAAAACAACAAATGAAAAAATGAAGTACCACCTGGGAATCGAACCCGGGATCTTCCGATTGCCGGTCAGACGCGATAACCACTACACCATGGACTCCACTCTTCCAAATGCCGTAATTCCTCTACATACTCGCAGAAACCAATGCCCCAAGGGGGCACCTCCCGCTTGCCGTAACATTATATACATTCAACTGCAAAGAACACGCAGTATAAATAACGTAAAGAACGACGCTTGTATAGGAGATATTCCGCGCAAGACGAGAAAGAGAAAACAACAAATGAAAAAATGAAGTACCACCTGGGAATCGAACCCGGGATCTTCCGATTGCCGGTCAGACGCGATAACCACTACACCATGGACTCCACTCTTCCAAATGCCGTAATTCCTCTACATACTCGCAGAAACCAATGCCCCAAGGGGGCACCTCCCGCTTGCCGTAACATTATATACATTCAACTGCAAAGAACACGCAGTATAAATAACGTAAAGAACGACGCTTGTATAGGAGATATTCCGCGCAAGACGAGAAAGAGAAAACAACAAATGAAAAAATGAAGTACCACCTGGGAATCGAACCCGGGATCTTCCGATTGCCGGTCAGACGCGATAACCACTACACCATGGACTCCACTCTTCCAAATGCCGTAATTCCTCTACATACTCGCAGAAACCAATGCCCCAAGGGGGCACCTCCCGCTTGCCGTAACATTATATACATTCAACTGCAAAGAACACGCAGTATAAATAACGTAAAGAACGACGCTTGTATAGGAGATATTCCGCGCAAGACGAGAAAGAGAAAACAACAAATGAAAAAATGAAGTACCACCTGGGAATCGAACCCGGGATCTTCCGATTGCCGGTCAGACGCGATAACCACTACACCATGGACTCCACTCTTCCAAATGCCGTAATTCCTCTACATACTCGCAGAAACCAATGCCCCAAGGGGGCACCTCCCGCTTGCCGTAACATTATATACATTCAACTGCAAAGAACACGCAGTATAAATAACGTAAAGAACGACGCTTGTATAGGAGATATTCCGCGCAAGACGAGAAAGAGAAAACAACAAATGAAAAAATGAAGTACCACCTGGGAATCGAACCCGGGATCTTCCGATTGCCGGTCAGACGCGATAACCACTACACCATGGACTCCACTCTTCCAAATGCCGTAATTCCTCTACATACTCGCAGAAACCAATGCCCCAAGGGGGCACCTCCCGCTTGCCGTAACATTATATACATTCAACTGCAAAGAACACGCAGTATAAATAACGTAAAGAACGACGCTTGTATAGGAGATATTCCGCGCAAGACGAGAAAGAGAAAACAACAAATGAAAAAATGAAGTACCACCTGGGAATCGAACCCGGGATCTTCCGATTGCCGGTCAGACGCGATAACCACTACACCATGGACTCCACTCTTCCAAATGCCGTAATTCCTCTACATACTCGCAGAAACCAATGCCCCAAGGGGGCACCTCCCGCTTGCCGTAACATTATATACATTCAACTGCAAAGAACACGCAGTATAAATAACGTAAAGAACGACGCTTGTATAGGAGATATTCCGCGCAAGACGAGAAAGAGAAAACAACAAATGAAAAAATGAAGTACCACCTGGGAATCGAACCCGGGATCTTCCGATTGCCGGTCAGACGCGATAACCACTACACCATGGACTCCACTCTTCCAAATGCCGTAATTCCTCTACATACTCGCAGAAACCAATGCCCCAAGGGGGCACCTCCCGCTTGCCGTAACATTATATACATTCAACTGCAAAGAACACGCAGTATAAATAACGTAAAGAACGACGCTTGTATAGGAGATATTCCGCGCAAGACGAGAAAGAGAAAACAACAAATGAAAAAATGAAGTACCACCTGGGAATCGAACCCGGGATCTTCCGATTGCCGGTCAGACGCGATAACCACTACACCATGGACTCCACTCTTCCAAATGCCGTAATTCCTCTACATACTCGCAGAAACCAATGCCCCAAGGGGGCACCTCCCGCTTGCCGTAACATTATATACATTCAACTGCAAAGAACACGCAGTATAAATAACGTAAAGAACGACGCTTGTATAGGAGATATTCCGCGCAAGACGAGAAAGAGAAAACAACAAATGAAAAAATGAAGTACCACATTTGTTGTTTTCTCTTTCTCGTCTTGCGCGGAATATCTCCTATACAAGCGTCGTTCTTTACGTTATTTATACTGCGTGTTCTTTGCAGTTGAATGTATATAATGTTACGGCAAGCGGGAGGTGCCCCCTTGGGGCATTGGTTTCTGCGAGTATGTAGAGGAATTACGGCATTTGGAAGAGTGGAGTCCATGGTGTAGTGGTTATCGCGTCTGACCGGCAATCGGAAGATCCCGGGTTCGATTCCCAGGTGGTACTTCATTTTTTCATTTGTTGTTTTCTCTTTCTCGTCTTGCGCGGAATATCTCCTATACAAGCGTCGTTCTTTACGTTATTTATACTGCGTGTTCTTTGCAGTTGAATGTATATAATGTTACGGCAAGCGGGAGGTGCCCCCTTGGGGCATTGGTTTCTGCGAGTATGTAGAGGAATTACGGCATTTGGAAGAGTGGAGTCCATGGTGTAGTGGTTATCGCGTCTGACCGGCAATCGGAAGATCCCGGGTTCGATTCCCAGGTGGTACTTCATTTTTTCATTTGTTGTTTTCTCTTTCTCGTCTTGCGCGGAATATCTCCTATACAAGCGTCGTTCTTTACGTTATTTATACTGCGTGTTCTTTGCAGTTGAATGTATATAATGTTACGGCAAGCGGGAGGTGCCCCCTTGGGGCATTGGTTTCTGCGAGTATGTAGAGGAATTACGGCATTTGGAAGAGTGGAGTCCATGGTGTAGTGGTTATCGCGTCTGACCGGCAATCGGAAGATCCCGGGTTCGATTCCCAGGTGGTACTTCATTTTTTCATTTGTTGTTTTCTCTTTCTCGTCTTGCGCGGAATATCTCCTATACAAGCGTCGTTCTTTACGTTATTTATACTGCGTGTTCTTTGCAGTTGAATGTATATAATGTTACGGCAAGCGGGAGGTGCCCCCTTGGGGCATTGGTTTCTGCGAGTATGTAGAGGAATTACGGCATTTGGAAGAGTGGAGTCCATGGTGTAGTGGTTATCGCGTCTGACCGGCAATCGGAAGATCCCGGGTTCGATTCCCAGGTGGTACTTCATTTTTTCATTTGTTGTTTTCTCTTTCTCGTCTTGCGCGGAATATCTCCTATACAAGCGTCGTTCTTTACGTTATTTATACTGCGTGTTCTTTGCAGTTGAATGTATATAATGTTACGGCAAGCGGGAGGTGCCCCCTTGGGGCATTGGTTTCTGCGAGTATGTAGAGGAATTACGGCATTTGGAAGAGTGGAGTCCATGGTGTAGTGGTTATCGCGTCTGACCGGCAATCGGAAGATCCCGGGTTCGATTCCCAGGTGGTACTTCATTTTTTCATTTGTTGTTTTCTCTTTCTCGTCTTGCGCGGAATATCTCCTATACAAGCGTCGTTCTTTACGTTATTTATACTGCGTGTTCTTTGCAGTTGAATGTATATAATGTTACGGCAAGCGGGAGGTGCCCCCTTGGGGCATTGGTTTCTGCGAGTATGTAGAGGAATTACGGCATTTGGAAGAGTGGAGTCCATGGTGTAGTGGTTATCGCGTCTGACCGGCAATCGGAAGATCCCGGGTTCGATTCCCAGGTGGTACTTCATTTTTTCATTTGTTGTTTTCTCTTTCTCGTCTTGCGCGGAATATCTCCTATACAAGCGTCGTTCTTTACGTTATTTATACTGCGTGTTCTTTGCAGTTGAATGTATATAATGTTACGGCAAGCGGGAGGTGCCCCCTTGGGGCATTGGTTTCTGCGAGTATGTAGAGGAATTACGGCATTTGGAAGAGTGGAGTCCATGGTGTAGTGGTTATCGCGTCTGACCGGCAATCGGAAGATCCCGGGTTCGATTCCCA